>JAVFBZ010135269.1:9316-22932 GCA_032466195.1 Katharina tunicata
GCATTAGAAACCTGATTTGTTTGTAGTTACCGGTTTTTTGTCCTGTAAACAAGTTTGCTGTGTTGCCTTCACAAATTTTGTTCACTTTCTTCAGTCTAGTATTGTGCTCTTCTGTACATTTGCCTGTAACAAATGTATATTTATTACAGAACATTGCTACCGGGCATGACACTTCCTGGGTGTTGATTAGTTCTGAAGGAAATCCTTGTTATTTACACGGATTTTTCAAGACTGATTATCCACTATTTTACGACAGCTTATGAACGCTTGGCCATGAATAAGCTCAATATTGTAATACAACTGTGCATATATCTTTTGATTGTTCCTCGGGGCAGAGTTGACTATCCGCCAAACAAAATCTGGACATTAGGTTTTTTTATCATGTAATAACCGGTTTTAGAACAAAATCATAGCATAACGGTAGTAGCCCTGACGGTTGTTCTTGTGAGAGCTGTTGGGTGCTCTTCTATTTGTAAGGGAAAAATCCTATTTATGAAATCGATTAATCAGCTTATGAGAAGACGTTCGATGGCTGTTCATTTGCACTTGGTGATGTTTTCATCGACGCCTCATTTCACAATTGTTATTCGCACTAAACAGCAATCTGTCTTCTTCTAATCATTGGCAAGCTATAACATGCGCAAAGCGGCTAAGTCTTAGTTTATGAACGCTAAGTGGTGAATGAAAATACGACTGTAGTCTTTATTGTGATCCTCGAGGTACAGTGTCCGCCAGACAAGTTCTAATAATAAGAATTTCTTACTTGCATCATGTTATAGCAGGTTGTTGACTCAAACATAGTTTAACGAATGTAAGCCTGTTGGCTGATGTCAAGCCGATTGGCTCCTCACTAGAATAAATTTACATTTCTGGTCCGATTCTCTACTTCTACGCAAGGAATCTTAATTAAGGATCACAGTGTTCAGCTTTAGCAGAAGATGTTCGATGAAGGTTTATTTGAGCTTGATTTGTTTTTTTTCATCGATGCTTTGATCAACTAAGTAAATGTACATTTTAGTTCAAACAGCTGCTGTAGAGCTAGAATATAATGGATTGTGTAACTTTATTCCAGGCCGTGCAGTTCATGCAAAGATCAAGCGTGAAACTAAAGAGACGGACCTTGAGCGCAAATATAGCTTTAATTTGATTTATGTCATTTTATAGGGAAAAAAACATGAAGACAGATGCTTTCAAAGGTATATGTTTTACTCATGAAATAATTATTAAGTTAAGATTATGATAATCGTAACAGTTCTTTGTCAACTGTTCAGATACGAGTCATTTGAAATAATTTAGAATAACAAAATACGTCAACACGACAATGGAAAAACAGACTTTATCCGTCTTCTGTTTAAACATTCTAGTGAGACAGACATCAATAGTATCAAATATATATAGGCATACAATTCCAGTAAACAAGCATCACAATTAATTAATATCATAATTGATCTGTATATTTCTAAGAAAGGATAATATTATACCCCTCGGCCGGCCCAATAATCATCCTTTAATTAAAACGTTTAATGTTGGTCCAATCACATCCGGGTTGATCTTCGGTGAAACGAACTTGGAATTAGTCCCGGTCGTTTGTAGATGCAGCTTAATATTTTGGAATAAAATCGAGTAAAACATACAAAACCCCATCTTATACGAAACGTTTCCTACAAATATTTGATATGAGATTGGAGTGCGTTCACATAGCTTAGAATGAAGTAGATCATTAGAACTCTGATTGGGCAGGTTTTGTGTAACGGTCAACAACCGACACATACAAATCATTAATGTTCAATTTATTGTTCAGCTTTGAACTCGGTATGTTATGGTGCATTTAAATGACAGCTTCCTTGCTAAAATTTTGAAAATATTTATAAAATCCAACATCTAATTTGGGATCATCAGGTAAAAGCCTTACGTTAGGCTTAATTTTCATGTGGACATAATCCTTTCATATGTTCGAATATCGCCGAGATCGACAAAGAATTAGGGTTGATACTATGTGATGGACAACGCGAGCACTTCCACTATAAGCATCACAAATGAACAAAAAATTGTATCTGCTTTAGTTTAAGACAGAGAGAACGTTGTAAAGTTTCGGGATCACACAACTTTGCCAATGGAAGAAGATTAGGACATCGTCGGTTTTAAATCTACACTGCGTTCCCGTTGCTTCACGTTGACTATAGTGATGTTAATTGATACAACACACACATTTTCGTCTTTTCTAACGTAAAAAGAAATTAAAAATTTCGTCTTTTTTAGAGTTATTATTTTCGGCAATTCTTGTGATCTAATATACTACAGTGTATAAGAGTTAACCAGTTTTGTTTAGGCCGATCTACCTGTGTGGATTTAGACGTAGACATTCTCGTTTCCATTCAGTAAGTGACTGAAGTAAGATCTTTTACCCTTGACACGTCTACAAAAGCAAATAATTCTATACATCAAAAGAAATTTCATGCTTTTTGTGGTCCAATGAAAGAGGTAATGATAATACTTTCTCCCACAATGTGCGCCATGGCTTTACTATGTTCAAAAATACATTAGCAGAGCTCAAAGCCAAACTTAAGGCACAGTTTCTATGGGAACGAATTTCGTAAATACAAATGAACAAATAAATAACTTTATTTTGTTTAGGTTTAGCTTTCAATATTTTTGTAGATATGAAGAACCCAATACCACCATTGCGTCTGAAACTTGTGGTTAATTTGAAAGATGATTAGATTATTAATACGACCATTTATAGTTTATTTTTAAACAAGGCAACAATTGCCAGATTAAACATTTTATAGACGAAGGGAATGAAGTCATCCAGGTAAATAATAAATCAGACAATAAATCTGTTCACCTGGAATTAAAACTGGAGGGGTACATATGTAGGAAGTATAATACAGTTGAAAAGATTCAAAGATTCAGTGAACCTTTTATTTCCGAAGTATGATCACATTATTTAAAGTTCAATTTATGTTTGCAGAACACAAAGCGAAAAACTCTTAGAAAATTTACAAATATATTCTGAACCGAACTTTTGGTTAATTCAACAAAGCAACAATTGGAATATTTTTACCTACCTTTCTATTCTTGTGGCTAATTATTCTTGCTAAAAAAACACAGCCAAAATAAATCCGATAGTGTATTATGAATTTTCCAAAATTAACTAGTTTCATTTACTTATCTTTATCTACTCTAAATCTGCCTCTATATTTTAATTGTTTTGCGCATTCTAATCCCCGAAAATTTGCAGTCCTTTATAGTCTTAACGCCCTGTATACTGGAAAGTCGTCTCTTGCAATATTCGTTTCATTGTCTTACAAAGGAGTGAAGAAATGTAGTAACATTAAATACACACATGTTGAACCATCAACCCAAAATTAAGTTTTAAATGGCAGGTTAATTGGCAATAAAGTAACGGGACAAATTCATACAAAATGAATTGAGGACCTGTAGTATTAGCAAGAAATTGATTAATTTGTATATTACTGCGTCCTAGACTGCTACATTACTTTACTTATATTTAACGTCAATAATCACGTTTATTATTCTAATACGTATCAATGGTTTTTGTCGGATGATATGTAAACATGATTTGTTTTTTAGATAAAATTGTGTTCTCCAACACAAGAAAACGTTTGAGCACCACTTTTCTCTGTGTCATATAGGGTTCTATTGGATCATTTGAAACGGTTATTGGAGTGCTGAGAATTTGTTATTGCTGGTCTCGACAAATATAAACTTTCCACTCAAAGCATAGACATCGTAATACCATTTTGATAGCATGTCTGTCGTCTGTAATATGACGCTACACTATGGGATCATTTGTAAAGTTCTATTATCGAAAGAGTATTGTATTGTCAAATTGTTTGTATTTGATCTAATGTGTTCAAGACAGTGTGTTAAGTAATATTCCTCAAATAATTGTGTATTGGTTATTATTTATGTTATGCTTCAAGCGGTTAAATTAAAGATCATTACATTGCTAACAAATCTTTAAATCGAAGCAACTCAGTAATCTAGTGGATATTAACTGCTCATGTGTATATACTGTCTTGTGAATGACTACTGCTTTAAATTTCGAACTGATACAACACCAGAAAAAAACACACGAGAGAGAACACAAACGTGATATTAGTCTCCACCTTTGTCCAACAAATTATCTGAAATCTAATCAGTATTTCACAAAGACAAATGTCGCCGATTGATCATTTCGGGTGATGTTCTTGTGTGCCAGCTTTGAAATGCCCTTACGTCAGTAGTTCCAAAATAACGTTCACCCACTCACTTGATAGCCTACATCAAACACATGAGCACTTTTAAACACACAAATAAGTAAAGAAAGAGATATGTAAAAACCAGTAGCCTAGTAGAATAATTTGTCTATGTCTTGTTTAAGCGGCATTTAGAAGCTGGTTACATAACAAAAACATGACGACTGAGATGGATTTTCAACTTATGGGTATATTGGTAAGCGACGTTTCGGCCTAGATGTTAAGACCGTTTTCAAGCAATGATTACACATCTTAGCCGAATATACTTCAATGGTAAGAACAACGCTAATAATTTGGTTAGAAACTGACGTTATGGCTACGTTAGAATTACACAATGTAACATTAGAATGACGTTGGGACAGTTTTTTACTTTAGAATAACGTAATGTCAGTGTTGACGCTATGACAATAACTAACTATGATTTAGTAGGGTTCAGTAAATAATACATGCATATAAAAGTAAAAAAATAAATTCATCATATACAAACAAATGTATTGAACAAAAAACTGCGTCCGAGTTGTTATTTGTTTAATACATTTGTTTGTATTCTTCAGCGTAACGTTGTGCCATCAGCAGGAATATTGGCAAGCTAAAGACATTCTGTTCTTGTCAGGTTAATTGTTCATGTTATATTACAACCAGTCTTTTCGAAAGATCGACTTTGTGTATCGTTACAATTTTTGTGTATCATTAGCCAACTTTAAACTGCACTTACGTCAGTACTTTTCATATAAATTACACCAAGTCACCTGATAGCCTACAGCAAACAAATCAGCACTTCTTTTACCCCTAAATACATGTTCAGAACGCGATATGTTCAAAAAGTAGTCCAGTGGAATGAAATATCTATGTTTCAGCGTGAAGAAATACCATCATTAGGAATATTGACAAGTTACAGGCAGTTTCTTAACAGTTTGTTGTTGTCAGGTTAATAGTTCATGTTATGTCAGAAAATGTCAATTTGGGTATCATTAGCTTTAAACTGCACTTACGTCAGTAGTTTTAATATAAATTACTCTCAGTTACTTGATAGCCTACAGCAGACAAATGAGCAGATTTTTACCTTCAAAAACATACATGAATATGTCAGAACGGGATATACAAACAGATACTCCAGTAGAATGACATTTCTATATTTCAGCGTGAAGTAATACCATCATTAGGAATAATGGCACGCTAGAGGCAGTTTCCTAACATTCTGGTTTTGTCAAGTTATATGTTCATGTTATATCAGAAAGTTTCATTTTCAGCTGATACACAGCACATGTAAACAACCAGTGTTTTTGAAATATCGACTTATATATTTTAAAAGTCACGTTCCCGCAATGTAAAAAGTGTTTCCGTTGTTTTGCTTTTGACCGCCATTGAATCAGTTTCTCCTTATGATAACTGAGAAACTGTGCACGTGTACGAAATGATTGCTTACATTGTTTTAATTTTTTCATTGAAAACGACAGCAGTGCTAGGTGCAATATTGTTTATCTTCTTTTCAAAACGTCTCATGTTCTAAAACTATAATAAATTCTTCTCACTTGACTGCTTATCTGTTTCTGGTGAAGTAGCGACAGAAATGATACAGAATTAATGTATTGGTATAATCCGAATTTGGGCATTACTTGTTATTGACAATTTGATTTAGGCCTGTATAAGGGTTTAATATAGTTTCACAAAACATCGATTGTCTTTGTACTACGACTTAAACGTAATAATGCTTTAACATTTGACAAGCCTGCACAAAATATTAATGGTATAGCATTGGACAAGCCTGCAAAACAATATTAATGGTGCAGCATTGGACAAGCCTGCAAATATATCAATGGAATAACATTGGACAAGCCTGCAAAAACATATTAATGATATAGCATTGGACACGCTTGCAAAAACATATTAATGGTATAGCAATGGACAAGCCTGCAAGAAAATATAATTGAATAGCATTGACCAAGCCTGCAAAACGTATAAATGGTATAACATTGGACAAGCCTGCAATATAAATGGTATAGCATTGGAAAAGCCTACAAAAAAGATATATATTTGAGAGCGAAACATTCCTAAAATGATGTTATATATCTGCAGCTTGTTATGAAAGAAGCATGAAAAGAACTTAAAACGTTATTGTAGCAAAATCAAATCGGATTTTAAAGATTGCCTCCGCCGAAAAGACACAGATTTTTATGAAAATTATTGGACAATAAATATTAGCTACTAATTTGGACAAATTTCTTCGTTCAGTGAAATAGCCTACATTATGGGATAGTGCATCAAAATACCCAAAACATTGACATACGGAAAACTCTAGTCAATTTAAAGTATTCTGCGTCAGTCTTGCGAAGCGAACGCAGCTTACGCTAGGCTTAATTGCCATGAGCACACAATATCATCGCTGCTGGATATATAATGGTAATTACGTTAGGCAAAGCTGTACGCACTTCGTAAGACTGAGCCGAATCGCTGCTGTAACCAGATCTGCACAAGAGATCCGTCATAGGTTTATAGATAATACTTGCAAAAAATATTACGTTTTAAATGACCGTCGGGTATAAAATATGTACACCAGTTTTTTAAATCTTATTGTCCTCGATAAGGTATACCTTAAATACAGAGTAACATAGGCGGGTTTTATATGAAGCCGTGGCATGACTTTAATGTGATGTTCATTTGACTCAATTCAAACTAACGTCAGATTTAAATAGACACAGAACTAAGAAACCCTTGAAAGAAAAACGAATTGCTGTTATACTGTAGTTTTACGAAGCTGTATCATATTGGCTAGGAACACCCTTCACAAAGGTGTCTAAATGAATATTAAGGTAATGACTGACCAATCAAATCTGCAACAGTATTTTGCGAAAAAAATTGGCCCTATAATCAGCGCATTTGGACAAAGCCACTCTAATCGTTCGACACACCCTAATATCAAACAACCATATCCCGCATTTAGCACTAAATGCTCTAGGACAGTCCGAACTTTATATAGACAGTATCATACTAAAATACGCTCGTACCTTTATCAATTCAGAGAAGAATACTAGCACTAATGTATTACCAAGCCATCTTTGCTGTTGTCATAGCACTTGTTCAGTGCCCTGGGGAACGAATCGTCTAAATTTTACCACGAACTGACATAACTTGGATAGAAGAATTTGAAGTAAAACGCAGCAAAAACCCATATAAGAACGTGAAGTGAATCAGACTCTTAAGCTATCAGCAAACTTCAAGCAGCGATAATATTTTCTAGGCTGACAGCAATATGGCCAGTCAATAGCTTAAAGCCAAATACTCGACGGAAGAGAGAATGGTTTGATCTATAATTAAGAATGACACCATATTTTATACGGTGACGCATTTGCAGATCTGACAAAAACAATTTCGAGCGTTTGAAGCCTTTTGTCAACCTTAGGGCAGTTCCCGATTATTGGGGAGATTACGAGGTGAGTGATATGAAGTTCTGGCCGTTTATCCAAAACATCGCCTATGAAAAGCCGGCTAAGCAGAACAATATTCTTGACTACGACGTTAAACACCAAGTAAACAGAAGGTTTATATTGACAATGCTCTTAAGTATGACGTTAAACGCCTAGCACTCCGACAATCCATAAGAAACCCGTTCATTATGGGCACTTTTAAGTTGATACCGACATAATCCAACATTTATGTAAAACTTTTCAAATAAGGCTCTGAAAAATGGTCCTCGTTCATAAATTTCCATTGACTTGAATTGTAATGGTCCTCTACATGCATTCAAACGACTATCATTTCCTTATCGTAACGAGTTCCTTTGGCTGCATTGGTGTTAGGGATGGAGAATAGTGTGGACATTATTGACTATCTGTCCTCTGCAGACTATGTACTTTCTCCAAATAAACCTCGATTCTCAGACCATCCAACAAGGAGAATGTTGTGTGGGAGACATTGAGAAGGCTTTTCCTAATAAATCAGAGAAAAATGCCTGAAGAATAGTAAATACACTGGAACAATAAATTATATTTTTGACCTGGTAGTCAAATACCCCTACAAAAGCTTGTCATAATTATTTTATCTCAGATAAGAGTTGACAGAAAGAGCGAACATAAATCGACTTTTCCACATAAACCAGTCTATTTTAGATACTTAAGAGCATTTCAAAATGATTTGAGGCAGTAAGGAAAAAGATCACAAAAAAAAAACAGAAATCTCTCATCGTGTATTTAAGTTTCCCTGCAAATATTTGATTTCGGATCGCGATTCATTCTATACAGCTAAGGATAAGGTAGAAAATTTGAAAACAGTTTGAGCAGGCTTTGAACAGAGATCAAGACCAATATACATAAATCGTTACCATCCACTCTATGCCTCAACCTTAAACTAAAATGTTTGAGTCAGTTTGAATGGACCAAGTTTTTCAGTTTTTTTTTTGTTGTCTATTTGAGTTTGACACAAACGCAAAGCATACATAACCTCGAAAACTTAAAAAGTAGTCAGCTGACGTGGCTCGAGTTTTGCCAAATTTATTGTCTATTGGACTTGACACAAAGCATTCATCACGAAAACCTAACCCCAAAAAAATGGTTATGATATAAGCTATACTTTTAAAATAATTGATGTTCGACATCATCTGGCAAATGACAAAATACGTGTATTGTAGGTATCGAATTTAAAATTTGAAGCCATATTCTGTGCGTATACTGTTACACTGTTACCAGGCTGGCAAAATTTGCGATTTTCTTATTCATCTCATTGTGCAATAATGTCATTTTACAGTCATAGTATATTTGAATTCTTTAACAATAAAAAAGGCTTTCACAATTCGATGTTCCACTGAGAACGAAAGTACCTTTAGTCATAACAAACTCAATAATGCAATAGTTGTGAAAATCAGACATTCGTTTGTTTTTTTTTTTGTTTTTTTCATACTGAGACAGATATTATCATAACAAAACCTCAAAAAGGCACAACGAGTAACTGAGAAGCATACTCAAGTTGGTTGATGAATAAGACATGATATCATGATAGAATTGTGTTGGTTTGATCTAGTATATAGTATAGTTCTAGTACGAAATAAAGTTCTTACAATTTTCATTGATTTGATTTGTACCCAATCATTTGACAAACCAAACCACCTATCCCGAAGAAACTGGGAAACATAGTCTAGTTATTAATTGTTCGCGTGCGTTTTTATTATCCTCCGCAGCACGTACGGTTGAGTTAAAACTCCGATTATGTAAAAAAAAGGGCTTAGGTCTATATTCAAACTCTTATCGGTATTCACGTCCTTGATTATCGGATCGTGTATTTGTACAGTGCATGAAATTTACGCTTTAAACATGCCAATAATACGTTTAGCATAAGATGTCCAATGCCGGTCCAAATCCCTCCGGTTTGACCTTCAGCGACAGTCAAAGAATTACACATCAGTATTTTGTTGTTAAACATCTCCTAAGAGAGCTTGTTTTAAACTAAGTAGAATACTTAATTAAAGACGTTCGGCTCAAAGGAACATTAAAGAAGAAACTAATGAAACAATCTTGTCTGTTTTACACGCATCATCAATAACGTAATTCACCGTGAATATACAGTATGTTTTATTATGACAAATCGGTCCAATATACAATAAATACCGATAGGAATTTACATGTATTTATTGCCATTTGTAAGCTTTTTAACTCTCATCATAAATATTTTATTACAACGATATATTTGACAATCTGTATCAATGGTAATGCTACCTGAAGATGAAGCATAGTGTTTGTTATTTGCGAAATGTTTCTGAACATAATTAAAAGCATTGGTACAAAGTACATTTAAATAAACAAAAAACATTATTCTTCGACAGAAACAAAATTATTCCTTGGTTTTATACTATCGAGTTTGCCGTCAATGTTCTCTTACATAAGTTGTTGTGAACAAATGTGTAAGGAAATACCGAACAAATGCAGCTTAACGACCAAGTGAAGATACTGTAATAGAAAATTCAAGTTTTAGCCACATACAATGTCCGCCTACAAGTTGAAGGAAAAATCATCTCATGCCTGTTGAAATTAAGTCCTTTAGGTTCCTTAAACATAATTGAATCGTTAAGAGTTTCGTCGAAAATACTACTCGAACTTCTGGAGCAATGCGTAGGCAACATAACAGACTTAATCTCGAAATACATTCCAAGAAATCCGGCTCCTTTTGACAATCCTGTTAGGGTTGTAGAAATTTCCATAAGTGACCAAAGATGAAAACATGCGCCATGTGAAACGCAAAAAAACAACAACGCAGCAAAAAGTCATTCGAAGGGAAACAATGAAACGTGTTTAATTGTAATAATTCATTTTTGTATTACTAATAACTTTTATAGTTTCAGTTTATCTTCACCCCTAACTGTTCCTTTCTTTGTCTTTCTTTATTGAAATATTGATTTTCGTTCAGGCGAATCATCTGTCTTTTTGTGTCATATAGTTGTGAGGAGAATAAACAGCTAAAAGACGGAGGAAGTTATCTTAACAAAGGTTTTTGTGACAATGATGCAATGTATTTTGATGCAACGAAACAGAGGGAATGGAACTTTAATTAATCAGGGCAAAGGTAATTAAATTTATCAAATCTATGTAATGGATCAGCATTGCCAGTCTCTGTGTTTACATAGAGAATCTTGCCAGGAAAAAACTGGCGAAATTAACGTGGAGTCGGTTGATTAATGGTGATGGGTTGATTAATAAACCGAAACTTTGCGTCAATCATGAATTCCTTATGTTTTTTCGGAGTAACGTTGCTTTATTACGTAAAGTTTCTCAGTGATAGTCATAACTTCATTCTAGGCTGCTTACCGGGGATGATCAATAGTTTCATTCTCGGATTTTATTTCCATTCTGGGTATCAACAAATGTCTCCTGTGTGTGTATAATTTCCTGATTTCTTTGTCTGGAATGGTTTCATCGGATAGAAGTTTGGTAATGAAGTTGGTGAGGAAGCTTAATGCGGCAAGTGTAGACTTCGGTCCTCTGGTCACTGGATTTTCTCTAAATGTGTCAACAGTTGATTGGTTATACAACTGTGCATATGTCTTTTGATTGTTCCTCAATGCAGAGTTGACTATCCGCCAAACAAATTCTGGCCAATAGGTTTTTTATCATGTAATAACCGGTTTTGGAACAAAATCATAGCATAACGGTAGTAGCCCTGTCGGTTGTTCTTAAGAGAGCTGCCTGGTGCTCTTATATTTGTAAAGGAAGAATCATATTTATGAAATCGATTAATCAACTGTAACAGAAGACGTTCGATGGTTGTTCATTTGCACTTGGTGATGTTTTCATCGACCCCTCGTTTCACAATTGTTATTCGCACTAAACAGCAATCTGTCTGGCGAACGCAGCTTACGCTAGACTTAATTGCCATGAGCAGACAATATCATCGCTGCTGGATATAATGGTAATTACGTTAGGCAAAGCTGTACGCTCATCGTAAGACTGAGCCGAATCCCTGCGATAACCAGATCTGCGCTAGAGATCCGTCATAGGTTTATAAATAATATTACACGAATATTACCTTTTAAATTACCGTCTGGTATAAAACATGCACACCAGTTTTTTTTTTGTTTTTTTTTATTGTCTGCGATATGGTATACCTTAAATACGGAGTAACATATGCGGGTTTTTGTATAAAGACTTGGCATGATTTTAATGTGATGTTCATTTGACTCAATTCAAACTAACGTCAGATTTAAATAGACACAGAACTAAGAAACCCTTAAAAAAACCAATTGCTGTTATACTGTAGTTTTACGAAGTCGTATCATATTGGCTAGGGACACCCTTCACAAAGCTGTCTAAATGAATATTAAGGTAATAACTAACCAATCAAATCTGCAACAGTATTTTGAGAAAATAATTGGCACTATAATCCGCGAATTTGGACAAAGTCACTCTAACCGTTCGAAACACCGTAATATCAAACAACCATATCAAACTTTTAGCACTAAATGCTCTAGGACAGTCCGAACTTTATATAGTTATGGGCACTTTAAAGTTGATACCGACATAATCTAACATTTATGTAAAACTTTTCAAATAAGGCTCAGAAAAAATGGTCCTCGTTCATACATTTCCATTGACTTGAATTCTAATGATCCTCTACATGCCTTCGAACGACTCTCATTTCCTCATCGTAAAGAGTTCCCTTTGGCTGCATTGATGTTAGGGATGGAGAATAGTGTGGACATTATTGACTATCTGTCCTCTGCAGACTATGTACTTTCTCCAAATAAACCTCGATTCTCATACCATCCAACAAGGAGAATATTGTGTGGGACACATTGAGAAGGCTTTTCCTAATAAATCAGAGAAAAATGCCTGGAGAATAGTAAATACACTGGAACAATTAATTCTATTTTTGACAACCTGGTAGTCAAATACCCCTGCAAACGCTTGTCAAAATTATTTTATCTCAGATAAGAGTTGATCGAACGAGCGAACAAAATATCGATTTTCCCACATAAACTAGGCTATTTTAGATACTTTTTAAGCATTTTAAAGTGATTTGAGGCTGTTTGAAAAAAGATCACAAAAAAAACAGAAATCTCTCATCTTGTATTAACGTTTCCCTGCAATATCTGACTTCGGATTGCGATTCGTTCTATACAGCTAAGGATAAGGTAGAAAATTTGAAAACAGTTTGAGCAGGCTTTGAACAGAGACCAAGACCGAAATACAGAAATTGTTACTCTCCACTCAAAGCCTCCACCTTAACCTTAAGTTTTGCAGAACTTCTTGTCCTATCGAATTTAATTGTTTATTGGGCTTGACACAAAGCATTCATCATCACGAAAACCTAACCCCAAAAAATGGTTATGATATGAGATATACTTTTAAATAATTTATGTTCGACATCATCTGGCAAATTAGAAAATACGTGTATCGTGGGTATTGAATTTAAAAGTTGAAGCCGTATTCTGTGCGTATACTGTTGCACTTTTCGCATGGCGGGCAAAGTTTGTGATTTTCTAATACATCTCATTGTGCAGTAATGCCATTTTACAGTCATAATATGTTTAAATTCATTATCAATAAAAAGACTTCCATAATTCATTGTTCCACTAAGAACGTTTTTATAACCTGAAGTCCGAACAAATTCAATAATGCAATAGTTGTGAACAACAGACATTACGTCAGGTCCTCGAGAGCTTCATTCTTTTTTTTATACTGAGACAGATATTATCATAACAAAATATCAAAAAGGCACAATGAGTAACTGAGACACATACTTAAGTTGGTTGATGAATAAGACATGATATCATGATATAACAGTGTTTGGTTTGATCTACACTAGTGTCCAAAAGAAACGATACCAACTTGTTTTCAAAATATTTTGTTACGAATTGATTTTTGTAATATG
>JAVFBZ010135280.1:0-22930 GCA_032466195.1 Katharina tunicata
AGTTAAGGAAGGCTGCATCTAAAAGCCCCCATGTGAAAGAGATCTGGTTAGGTAGTAGAATAGTACTGTCATAATAAGGATCCCTTGAGATCTGGTTAGGAAGTAGAATAGTACTGTCATAATAAGGATCCCTTGAGATCTGGTTAGGAAGTAGAATAGTACTGGCATAATAATGATCCCTTGAGATCTGGTTAGGAAGTAGAATAGTACTGTCATAATAATGATCCCTTGAGATCTGGTTAGGTAGTAGAATAGTACTGTCATAATAATGATCCCTTGAGATCTGGTTAGGTAGTAGAATGAATAGCACTGTCATAATAAGGATCCCTTGAGCACTGGTGTGCTTAGAATCACTTCAGTCAAGTATACAGTATTTCAACTCCACTCTCCAATAATTTGGGCTTAAGAGAGCAAGTTCTCTGATGCATTTACGTCTAAGTTGCAGTTGTGTTTTGACTGCTAAATAGCACAGCATACATTAACAGTGTATGTTGTGGTGAATTATGACATTCTGACTTTCATCACTTGATATTACTTTCATCACTTGATATTACTTTCATTACCCAATTTATACAATATTATACAATATTGTCCCAAACCCAATTTGTTTTTTATGGAGTAGCTATAACAGTGTCCACATTATTTTGTCCTACAACTTTACAACTGCTATTAGATCACTCACACATGGTGCTGAAAGTGTCCATAGTGCTTTACATGGTGTGAAACGTTTTAAAGATTACATACTTTTTTGTTGTTGTTGTTGACAGCATGTATTGTGTGATTTTAAGCTGTCTGTTTTTTAATGGTATATATGACATGATATATAATAGTAGAATACATTGTATTTGTGTGAAAGTTACATCTTACAGGTGGTACTGAAATATTCATTCTAATTATAAAGGATGATATAATGGTTGAAAGTAGTAATTTAAATATTTCGATATATTTGAAAATATAATGTATTTGTGTGAATGTGTCAAAGGCTAATAATAATAATAACACTGTTCATTTCCTTGTTATTTCCTCCTATTAAAGGCCAGTAACTCAGCAGGGGTTTGTAATCACTTTATCATTTCCTCCTGTCTGCTTCAGTCTCGTGTCATTTCCTCTGCTCACTCTCAACTCATTAATTACTACAATAGAAAACCTCATATAAAAACTTAGTTAAGGAGACTTCAGAAAGTCTTTGTCTTCCTCCATTGTGTATGGGTGATGTGGTGGCCATTAGGGAAGATGATTTACTCTAACCCGTATAGGTTTTAATCTCCTTGTTGACCTTTGGTATATACGGCAAGTTTATCGGTGGCTGCGCTGATCACATGGTGATTTTTACGAGGTTTTTGCCCGGTTTTCCAATATACACTGACAAGGCAAAGTTGTCATATAAATGAAATACTCTGAACACCAGGCAAAGCGGGGTGTATTGTTTTTAAGTTTCTTATAAGTTTTCTACCATACACCAGCAATGCAGTCAAATAAGTGAAATAACCTTGAGTGTGACGTTAAACACCAATCAAATAAATAAATAAAGTATGTTTTTAAACCCCAATGTAACAAACCATTTATTTTTTGTGACCTGTCATTGGTTTTGCTTAAACTAAGCCAAGGCAGTTGAAAGGTGGACAGTGGGGGATAATGGAATAGCAAAATGATGGGAAACTGGATTATTAGGATATAACACATGTGTTTAGGTTTAGCTGTTAATAACTGTTTATATCATATCTTTATCTGGTGATGTGGTGAATGTGTTAATGTATGTCTCGTGTAATGCTCTGTGGTGAAGGATACAATTTTAATAGGTGAGAATTGGCTTTCTGGTTATATGTATGGGCCAGCCTAACCCCAGTTAGTGATCCATCCAGGTTCATTTACAAAAGGTTCACTTTAACCAATGGTTTTAGGGATAACAAGTTGAGCTTTCCATTTGACTCTCCCCTAAACATCAACAATTAAGTCCTCATACAAGGGATATATTTGATAGCAAGTATTTTGAAAAACAAAGAGAGGAAATAAATGTATTGGACAACTGCATGCAATTTAGAGCAAATATAATTATTTAAATTCTTTGCTTTATACAGCAATATAACCTGATTAGAGAAATTTGTCATTTGGATTACACACAGTATTCACATTAGATATGTAAAAGATATAAACATGTGACAACTCCAAAGAATGATGAACAATTCAATATGACTGTATATAAACATGTACTGGACAAGTTTAGTTTCAAGAAACAATACATGGTATCCAATCATAATATTCAGTCCGGTTACATCCAGCTTTTACTTGTACTTCACATAATTACTCAGGCAGTGATTGAAATCTCAGATAATGTAACGACCAGGAAACACACTGGTTTAATGCATGTTTTTTTGGCTGTGCTTTTCATTAATTATCTCTGGTATGTTCATGGATGAACAATGTGTCCTGGTATAGAGTTCACTCTAAGAATGTTATATCTGTTTAGCTTTTACGGTTGTTAGGCACTATTAAACACTTTAAAGTTCAAGCATGCATGACTTGTGCTCTTATAGGATTAAAACTGGAGTCGCTATCACTGCTTTTTCATACAAACAGTTATACCTTTAAATTAATGTACCTAGGGGAAAGAAATCTTCATTCATTGCGCTTTGTCAGGGTTTGAAAGGTTATGTTAATTTATATAATTGTTCATTATAATCAAAATCTCCTTACTGTATTGTTTTTTTGTTTTTTTTTAATCTTTTTTATCTTATTTGATTTTTAGAGTGTTTGTGCAAACTTAATTTATCTAAGATTTGTTTTTAGGATGCTGGTGCTCCAGTGTTAACAGATGATGTCAGTCTACAAGTATTCATGGATCAC
The DNA here is from genome assembly GCA_032466195.1 of Katharina tunicata. NCBI lineage: Eukaryota > Metazoa > Mollusca > Polyplacophora > Chitonida > Mopaliidae > Katharina > Katharina tunicata. Next base: position 2,845 of record JAVFBZ010135280.1, read on the forward strand.
CTGAAGAAATTAGCCGTGTCAACTTCTTCATGACAGGTATCCTCCAGCCTTCCCACCCATCTGGTGTCTCTGGACAGACACATGGACGGACATACAGACACTCTGTCAGAAGGGACTGCTCCTTCACCACCTCTAACAGTAAACACAGAAGCTGACATGTTAACTGCATGCGAGGATGCTATCACTCTCATTTAATCATTAAATAGTCAGTGAGCCTTGATCTTTTAAATCAAACTCTAAAGTTCATGTTGTCTGTCTGGGAAATAATGTTAAACTGCACAGTTGAATGTGTTCTGTTCTGTTTATTTTGTAAATCTTAAAGTTGACACACGACAGATAAAGTTGTATGTATTGGCTAGCACTTTCCCTGTAACTCTTCTGTGTTACAGTATTGTGGTCATCTGACCTGAATTATTTATAGCAGAGTATTGAGGGTAAAATCATTTCTAAAATCACAAATACATCCAATAAGTATTTTCTGGTGCCTAAAAAAAACGCATTCATTTTCTGTCCTATTCTTTGGTTATCATATTTGGTGGGAATGTTGGGTGTACTGTACGTTACATGTAAGTCTTATATTGATTTGTGGCCATCTTGTTTGAGCTAAAATAACATTCTAACTTTATATTTAATCTGCTACCATAGAGACTTGATCTTAATTTATTACGTTGTGTACATGTACTTGTAAATCAAAATTTATCTGGAATGGTATGTTTAATCATAATTACTTATTTATTCCCATCCCCCAATCTTTGTTTTAAACTCCTATACATGTGAAAAACACATGGACAGTTTTGATGGAAGTATGTTAAGATTACCAACTTCATTATAATATATCATATTATATGGTTTACCTGCAGTTAGTGTTTTGTATTTCTTGTTCTTTATTTCATTTACTAATTAAATGATTTAACAACAAGTTATTTAATATAAAGTTTGTTTGTTGAACTTACCAATGCCATGAGCTATAATGTTTGTAGACTTCATTCAATTCCTGGTCATACTATTAAATCACTACTTTTATGTAGCATATTTCTTTATTAAAAATTATCCCAGTGAAAATAGCTGTACACTTCCCTGAATCATTTCTGATGCTCTCTGTAAATTAATAAATGTATTAAATATGCCGTCATATAAAACTTTTTTTTTTCATTATTGTTTGTGCTTTTAAGGTTTAATGCCAAAAAAGTTAGTGTCAGTTTTTTAAAAGGTAATTTTACTAATGCGAGTGTGCCAACCCAATTGTTGAAGGGAACCACAGGACAGACATAGAATACAAGGGTAGCACGATAACAAAAAACACTTGCTTTTGTCCCTCACCTCAGTGAACACCTGCCAATAAAAATATAACTAATAGCCAATGTTTATGTTAAGAAAGTCAAAAATCTTTCTTGATATTCTGAGCAAATATTAAACCTGATCTTTTTTCCCCCCAAACAGTCAACCTCTGCTTTCTGACAGGTACTGGGTCTTGTTGTCCGATTGGGTTTATACATGTACACATGGGATGCAAAACAGAAAGACGATAAATCGGTTGTCTAATACCCCGACCAAGAAGCTTCAAAAGAATGACTGGCAACAATTACATTCACAAGTTTTCAGCAGATAAGGCAACAACTGATTTACAAAAGATTAGAGAGAACTTTATTATGTAAAGTTGTACAAGTGGTAGACATGTTAATGGCTATACAGTAGCACCAGTCAATATAATGAAAACTAATGAGAAATTGATTATACCTGCATAAAAGCTTAGGCTAGTGCTGTATTCAAATTTAAGAACCGAAAGTCGCTTAAAAAAAAATAAGAAAACTCACGGTTTCTACTGCAGTAATTGAGTGTTTCATGTGCAAGAAAGATAACGATGAGCAGATTCATTTCACGGAAAGTAACTTGTGACCATAATAAGTAGCTCCAGTGTCGGATTTACAATAAGTTAGTAAAAAAAATTATTTTGTTAATTTGTCTTGCGCTACATGTTAGACGTTTGATGAGAAAAGACCATTATACATTGAAACTTGTCAGAACCCACACCGGAGTATACATAAACTGAGTGTTACTTGGTTCGTCTAGATGTCTATTTTGAAGGGAGGAACAACGCAGTGTAAAGTAGCAGCTGTGTGAACCAACCATATTTCTCAGGCCAATGATATGACGAGCTTCCCTCTGCACATTTTGGACAAACACAGACATCCTTTTATGTGAAGCCCACCAAAATGATATACAAATAAGATCTCTCCTGATTGAATGCTCTTCCTTTAAACATTCATTTATATACTTTACAAACATTCACTTACATGGAAATATCACAGTTTATATATATATATAACAAAGACAATACATTCATTAAAATGCCACAATTTTAAATACCGATATCCCGTTTTCTGTTTTGTGAAATATGTCTTGACCTTTTTTCATCATACACAATTTCCAGTAACATATTTTAATGAGAGAAACTTAATACTTTACAGCTTAAAACAATTGATAAATGATGTGAACTGAATGAATGTACCTAATGAGAGAAAAAAAAGACACAGTAAAACTGATATCTGTACTTTCCATTTCTTGATTAACAGTTTACTATTTGTATGTAGGTCAAATATCGGGTTTCTCTTCATAACACTTGGGATTGTTTGTGCCACATGCACTATATCCCATCATAGTTAATCAAGAATACATTCTATTCCACCAGGAAATGGTGAGTGGTCATGTGACGTCACATTTTGTACAAAGCCATTCACACAATTATAACACTGATCTCATAAGACTAATTTATATAACACCATAAAAAATATCCTGTGGATTACAAGAATAGGTACCAGATAAAACGTACAGGAAAATTATATTCAGGTTAAGTAAAGGGTTTTAAAAAAAGAAAAACCCTTCATAAAACAATTACCAGAGCTCAATTGAACTCTGCTTTACCTACAGTGTTAAACCTTGTGAGTGAGTGAGTGATTGATTTGGGGTTTTACAACATACTTTAAGTTATTTCCCTCATATAATGGCGTGTCAGGTCAATCAGTGGAGAAAACGACCCTTGCAACACAGAAGATGAAACCATTTTGTGATTAATGTAAAGACAGGAGGTCAATGTTAAAGGTTATTGGTTTATCACAATCCTTACGTAAACCTTAGAGTCTATAGTTAAGTTAGGCATTACGACAAATCAACTTCTGTCCAATCAACTCCAGTCAGTACACTTATTAACCTGCTAAACAATGTGGTAATATGTCAAATATATCCTCCAGCAACTTGGTGTAACATTAGTCTTATGACCTAAATAGCATTAAATAAAAAGTATATGTTTCCTGAAGCTAGACAATAGAAACATTAATCTAATCTTATAAAAGGAAACAGACCATAGAACAAAGAAGTCAGTATATGTGACCTGTACATTTTTTACAAAGAAGCATATAACAGCAGAGTTATAAATGTTAAACAATAGTCATTCAACGTGTTGTAAAAGTACAAAGATTGTACAGCAATTCTTTCTAATATACGTTACATTGCAAATAACTTAAAGGCCCCTGACCTTCAAATACATAAAATATATACACATAATTTATTCATTACTTACGGTATGTCTTTTCTTTAGCCAAGTGTAACTTATTTTGACAGGTTTATGGTGTTAAGTTATGAACTTATGATCTCTGTGTGAGGGGAACCAGTGTATCAAGTTTCATGAGTTACATGTAGGATCTAGTGTAGCAGTTAGTAATTAAACTTGATTGTGTGAACAATAATTAGAGACTGCTAAAACCTAACTTAAAGCTGAGAATAAAATTTAAAGCTGATACTCTCTTAGAAATGAATCTACTCCACAAACATTAAATGTGTTTCTTCTCTTTGTTCACAATTACACTTCTATATTTACAGATGTTTTGCTGGATAGATCCATCAGAGGAATGTGAAAAAATGTGTAGGTTAATGGAGGAATCTAATGCTCATCTTCTGTTCAACATCAACTCTCTCCATGGCCTGTTATAACACGTCAAATATAATAGAAACCAATTATTACATAACCACTTTATCTTGTTTAAGCAGCATTTAGAAGCTGGGCACATGACAAACATGGATTTTCAACATCTGGGTACATTGATAAGTGACGTTTCAGCCTAGATGCTAACACCGTTTTCAAGCTACTATGAATTTAGCTTTAATAAATAAGTCAACAACAAACTAATCTGCATCACACGCTTTATCGATCACAGAAAACGAAGTCGAAAATCCATCTTTGTCATGTTTTTTGTTATAACCACTTTAGTTACACAAGAGATGGCTTAAAATACTAAAAAGAATACTAAAAATGATGACAGTTGTATAACTTCATTTGCAGTCGCATAAAAGTGAAAAGGAATGTCAAATTTAGGTAACAGTTTCATACCGGTACTGAATATCTTGATAAAACTTAATCAGAATTTTTTAATATTGATTCTCTTCTTTGGTTGGTCAGCCTACAAAGAACATACCTGTACGAATTCTTCAAATGAGATATGCTGATCCTTGTCTTTGTCTGCCTCGGCTATGGTGCGGTCAGCTATACTGCCCAGCTGTTCCTCAGATATGTTAGCTCCAACCATCATGTGCAGTACAGCGAGCAGCTCCTCTCGCGCTATCTTGTTATCTCCATCTAAATCATACATCTTAAACGCAACTGGAAAAAAAAAAAAAAGCATTGTACATATAAATATTGTTAAATGTCAACACCTGATTGATTGATTGATGTTTTACGCCACATTCAGTGGTATCATCTAAGCTATCTTTGTCATGACCTGAGCTAACATACTAAACACAAATGACAACAAAAAACACACAAAATATTTCTCCAAAGAAACAAAAACTGTTTTTTTATTCTCATCTTTTTTTTCAATATAAATTTTAAATCATGAACATATTAAGGAGTTAATGGTGTGTTTCTTAAAATATATTAATTTTGTATTTTTAAAATTTGTATTGCTTATCGTCATACACAGTTATGTTGTTATACATCTTGAATAACAACCCAACTGAACAAAGCTCATGTGTTAAGTTTGCTTTTTCTGTTATTATTTATACTCACACAAATTTGTTAAAATTCACTAATCAGCTAAATGTCATACAAATGTAATAGAAAACCTGAATATATTCAGATTTTGAAACACTATCCTCATTATGACATCCAATTATTTCTACTATTTCTCTATTCCTGAATAGTAAGCAACAAATAGTTTGAGGGGATCGTGTTTCGAGAGTTTCTACGAAGTGTTGAAATTGTGACAAACTGATGGTACAGGTAATATTTTAGGTGAGTTGTTGTATTTTATGTACTGTAGTATCCACAAATAAAGTTCTGACTTTATGAAAGAGTAATGCACAGTATGCACTATAGCATACAAGTCCGGTTTACTTGGTTAACATGAAAACTGCCACTTTGAGAGGGATATCTATCACAGTATCAGAATGGAACAAGGACGGAAAGAGAAAAGCTGGGACACTTGATGCATTGACAAGTGAACATCAAAGTTACGCATGCTTCAATGCATGAGTTGACAAAAAACTTTACTCAACCTCATACGCTATTTAAATAGCATTAATCAATCAAAAACAAAGACTTACATTTTAGTTTTTCTTCTCTTGTGTTGAGTTTATTTTTTTCTTGAGCCGCTTTCAAAGGTCTAAACCTCCCTAAAACTCTCAAAAACTGTCGGAAATTCACCGAGTCATCAGAACTGAAAATTAAATAGGAATTTTATATCACTATTCACTAATGACGTATCAGGTGAGCTTCATGCTTACAGTATGATTAATTCATTTACCTTACATATTTAAATGTGTACAAAATTTACAGGTTTATCCTAAAGAAATGTGTCTTCTGCTTATCTAAACTCAACTACTACAAATGTAATATGCCAATGCTGACAGAAGTACATGTAGGTACCAGGTATATGCATTTAGATATGAAGTATATAAAATATGTGTTTTGACTACCAGTTATTATGAAGTATACTCTATACAGAATAATATATATATTTCTGTTTATTTAAACCATCTTCACCAGTGCTGTTGAAGATGGTTAAAATAAACCCAAGTCAACATTCTTTTGAGTTGTCACCATACTTTATGTTAAACTTAGCTGTGGAGATTCAAATATGAGTCATGTACATAAGCCTTCTTAGTGATCTATGGTCTGAAAACAGCAACGTACTTCAACAAAAATCACCAACACCATAAACAGTTATAAACTTTATAAATTTACAGTTAATATCAATTTAACACCTGATAAAATACCCTCATCTTACCCTTCATTGAAGAAAGCATGGACAATCCTATCTCCTAATGGATTAATAGCCAGTTCAGGGATCCTTAGAAAATCTTCTCGGCTGCAGAAAAAAAAGCCTTGTTCTATACACATAGGCATGTACATATTTTACTTGAAATATCCTCTAGATATAATGTGAAGAGCGACAATTTACATTTCTGTCTCAGGTGACTCTAGAATATCAGACAGGTTTAATAATATAACTAAACAAAAAATTATTAAAACTGTACAAAAATAAGACCTACCAATAACACTCAAAACAATTGTTTTCATAACACATACAGGTTATATATAACACACAGGGCTGCAGATATAATGTGTATTTTATGCAGGAAAATAAAATAAAGGGGGAGGGGTGAATCGTCTCCAAATCGTTTTGTGTCTGTGTGTTTTGGGTAACATTGTTTACAGAGATTTTCACTCTTACACATTATTCCCTTTACTAATATTGTTATGGTGATTAATTATCCAGTTCTCAGAAATAGTTCTGAGTGTGAATGTGAAGTCATGCTTGTACAGGATGATAAAAACATCAGCTATTCTTTGTTAAATGACACTTTGTTATTTTGTTATTTAGTCACCAGCTAAGTAAGGGCTTGGGATTCAAATTGAATTTGAACTATTCACACTTCACTCCATGAACAGGATGTACACTGTAAGGATGGAAAGTATTTTTAAGCGTAATTACCATAATGATCCATTGTTGGTTTTATCAAGACTCGTAAATCTGCTGTAAAGTCGAACAATCTGATTCTGTGAAACTGAAAAGATAAATAGTAAACAAGCAAAACTTTAACAATGAAACTCTGTAAGCATTTAGGTAAAGATTGAATTTACCAGTAGGCTAGCCAACAGGTCCTCAAATAATTATGAATACATTCTATTGTTAAACATCCCATCCGTAATATACTATACATTAAAATTATGGTAAAAAATAAATGTATGAAACAGCTTTTTCAGACAATTGATATTTTAATTTGTCGTCTGTCTTGTCCTCTCTAAATGAAAGTTTGAGCTCTAGTCAAATGCGATAAAGAATACGCTACATACATCATGATACATGTACATGCAAGATATTAGACACTTCTTACAGTGACAGTGGCAAAAAACAGACGATTTATGAGCAAAAGACAACCAAATTTAGACAAAAATCACCCTTTTTCATACTACGCTGCATTTATTAACTTTCTGATTTATTTAATTAGTGTTTAATGTCGACTCACTTAAATGACCATTAGCATTTAGAATGTATGGTGGAAAAACAGGAAGGAAACTTGTAAAACATAACATGCAATCTCCATAGCCATGAGCTGATTGAATAGGTACTTTTAGGACATACTAAGGTTATTTCACATCACTTATATGACGGTGTGCCAGCCAGATTGGTGAAGGAAACCATCCTAAACGACACTGGCAACATAGAAGACGCCACAATTCATTAACACAATACCACAACAAATGAGCTTCCTGATCCCCCTTAGCTCAGATTGTAACAGTGCACAGGAGGCTCCCAACCAACCCAACCCACCAGTAGCCAAATTAAAGGTTAGATGTTTTTAACTCAAAGTATATACTTTGGCATTTGATCCATTTACATCTGAAAGATGTACAATCGGCCAGTCCCCATTTAGGGGCGTCCAAAGGCCATAACTATGCTTTGCTTTCACTGTCACACATATATATGCCCTTCTAGCCAGAGACCCGAGTTCAAATCCCGATGGAGGCAAGCAAAATTTTCCTTCTCTACATTTATACAAAACTATACCTAAAGATCTGATAACCAAATATAGGTGAAATGTAACCAAAAGTAATATACCATACGACACTTTAAACTTGACAGCTACTTTAATTTTGCATGATGTTTAATTCATAAATAAAATTCTAAAATTTCAATTTAAAATGAAACATCCCCAAAAATGCATCCGCGGCATTTGAATCGAGGCAAACATGGTGGAGTTCAAATTGAACTTTCAGCTGGTAAGGATTAAAAGCGATGTAAGTCTCTGGTTTGAAGGGCGAAGGGTTTGTTTGTTTGATTGGTGTTTTAACGTCGTACTCAAAGGTGTTTCATTTATATGACGACGGATTTTCCACTTCTTAATCTGCTCTACTCAATATGGCGGAAAACCGGGAGGAAACCTCGTAAAAACCGCCCCCGCGATTGCCGACGTCACCTCGTGTGACTCCCTCATATACCTCAGGTCAGACGTTATAACCACAGAGCCATGGTGCGGGCACCGAAGGGCAAAGGAAGCCTCTAGTATAAAATTCGGTACCTCACTTAATTCTCGTACCCAATCATGCCAATAGTAAGAGCTCCGGCGTTCTGCTCATAGAAATCATTCAGCTTCGAAACACTGCCGCCATTTTTAATAAAATTTGTTATCATGTGATGCTAGCTATGATCCGCCTATGACCGCCCTATGATTCCCCTACCTTGGTGACGTCGGACTGATTGACAAACACCATGCACTAGCTCGCGATTCATCAACACTATCTTGAACAGAGTGGAAGCCAAGGAGACAGATCATTAGACCGCCCACAAAGTGGGGTCACGACACACCCACAGCTTGATTTTGGTGCGTTATACAAAACGGCCCTTGTACAGCAAAACTATGAAATGTTTTGGATATACTGTTGTCCTTTGCAGAGGGTAATAGATTAATTGTGTGAGTTAAGTCTTAAAAATTATGTTTTTGTTTTATTATTCAATTATCCATTAATTACTCTTTGAACTGTTTTTATTGTTAAATTATTGTTATAGTCTTTGCGTCGGCAATTATTAAACCATTACATGCGCTACAATTTTGTGTGTGAAATTTATTCAGACTTCTTAAAGGCAACTATAAAATGAGAAAAAGAACAACTTAACAGAAAGTTATAACTATTTGGTGAAAAGTTTAATAAGTTTACCATAAAATAGACTGGGGCCGTTTTGACTGAAAAAGTGAGGCTGTTATGACTGATTGGGAACGTTATGGCTTGAGGCTGTTTTGGCTTGGAGCCTTTCTGACTGGAACCTGTCTCAACGTGTGTAAGAAGTAACTCTCCTATGATATTTAATAATTTTTTGACATTTTATAGGACAATGTCAAAAATTATTAAATACCATAGGAGAGTTAGCCTACTTCTGGCACTACGTCTCTACATGTAGTAAGTTGTAAATTATTGTAAATGTATGTTCATTTAATAATTTTTGTCATTTTCAACTGACAGAAAACAAAGGTAAGCTTTTGTGGAATACGTGGAAAACAAGAAAGAGCTTTTCCATTTGGAAAATTAATTTAAAAGCTATTAAAACTTACATCCTGTTTCTTGTTGGATTTCACGAATTTCGTCCTCTTGAAGTTGGATTGATCCAGCTCGGTTTCCCATGATTTGATAAAATGTGGAGTATCGTCTAAGTCGGGATATAAAAAAGCCAAGTTAGCTAAACGTTAACCCTTCATTTACAGAAGGCTCAGGCAATGCTTTCTCAACAGAAACAAATGTAAAGTGAGAGAAAAATTAACTTCCTTCTTCGTGTTGGATAAGAAAGTGCAGCCGGATCTGTCAGAAATCTATTGTGCGCCATCTGGCGGAGTCGAGTTACAACACACTGACCTAAATACAATGACCTACATTTACATCAGTGGTTAAAAATGGAAATCGTTAAAACCACAATTGCTGTATAATTAATTTCTCGCAATGGAACTGTTCGATAAAATTGAAGTTTCTATTAAAATGTAATCAATTGTTGTAAACGCCAAATTAATGAGGCACAGTTATTTTACAAAATTATATTTCGCTTCGATATTTTTTATCGATATAAAACACTGGAACCACAACAACGTTATGATAACTTTGTCGCGGGTAAGATTATTTCCCTTATTAAGGATAAATGTCATTTCTTTTATACAGTTTAATCTTTTAATGTTGAGAAATCGCTGTCTTTTTGAATATTTTTAATCAGAAGAGGAAATATGTTATCTGAAAACTTATTTGGTTGGCTTTGTGCAACCACCGAACGTCCAATTTTCGATACATATATACAACCTCATAAAGTACACACAGAAAATGTGAAATAAGTAAATCATGATGGAATCATGTCAACATGCAATTGATTTGACTTTTGGTCTTGTAATTGATAGAAGCAATCCGATGTATTGATCTGTAGAAAAGCATTCTGCTGTTTACATGGACTATTGATATGCCTGTTAACAGCAACTACAGACAGCTCCACCCAAACTTGCGGCCAAAACATATACCATGATATAAATCACTAGTCCACATTAGTGTGCTCGGAAGTGATGGAACCAACGTTTTTGCCTCGATAGTAATGTCCTAATAATAACTTTGTATGTTCATTGATTTCATCTGTTGTAGGATTTTACTTGATAATGGATTTTTAAAATAACTGTTTGGTCAACATGGCTTGCATCACCACGAATCTGAACAGATGCCCCAGGTTTCCCCTGAGGCTTCTCGTCCCAAAACAGAAGACTGTAGTCATACCAGCTATGCCAAAAGTCACTGTGTATGAGAGAGACAAAAAGTCAGGTTACAACACCAAAACACCCCTTAAACTAAGTGATTTCAAAGATGGCTTTAAAATGTTAAAACCAGAGTTGAAGAAATACAAAGATGAAATGGTATCCAAATTACGCTGTGATGGATTCTATAGCAGATTTCATCAGGACTTTGAATATTTTGAGAGATTTGATAGTGAAGATTCCTTGAAGGATTGGACCGTCACGGCAGACAGTGACCATGCTGAAGGGAAAAGCAGTGTACAGCTTGGGAGAAGTCGTCATAACCACGCTCTCTTCTATGGAAACATCAGCAATGAAACACCTAAAGATGGAGTCACAAACAGAGCTGGCTACTGCAACCTGAGATCACCCAGGAATGTGGTGAGAGCATTTCTAAATTTGGCGAAAAATTAAAATTTGTACTATGGCTTGTCTGTATGTCCATCAGTCCCTCTGACTCACTCCATTTCATAATTTGTATTAGTTCTGTATTAAAGGCAGGTGGAAGTTTGCTGTGACCCAGTATTTCCTGAGCTAGGAGGCATTAAGCAGCAGATTAGCTGTGGCCTCCTGTAATTACGGTATGTCCTGTGTTGTCATACTCATTACCAGTGTCGTTAACAGAGGTGTCCTTTATGTATTGGACTGGCATGCCGCCATGAGTACTTCAAGCAAGCCAACAACGTTCAAGGCGGTTTCCTTCACCCATTAAGCTGGCACGCACTCATATGAGTGAAATAAGTAGGGAGTAAAACCACAATCAAATAAATTGTACAGCTCTAATAAATGATTGTTTCAGATATCCTTTCAGCGAGTGCTACCCTATGATTGGAGTCGTTATACACATCTTGTGATGAGAGTGCGAGGAGATGGAAGACCATATCTCTTCACGATTGGCATGGATATGTATTTTGATGTGAACTGGAGTGACCAGTATAACTTTACACTGTACACGAAAGGTGGACCATACTGGCAAACATCCAAGGTACAAATGTTATAAATTCATCACCCAGTTTACGCAACAGCCCCCAAAAGTTCTAGGAATAGCATAACAGACTACAACACATTGTCTGTGTGTTCAAACTTAAATATTTTATTGTAGTTGCACAGGAAATTTTCACAATAGCCTGTTAGTTTTCATGTATAATCCCGATTTACTTGTGACTAGGAAAACCTGGTGAGAGTGAAGTCCGGTAACAGAGGTTTAAGTGAAATTAATTTGTTCGATTACTGAGAATAATTCACCATTTGAGGTTATAATGAATTGTGTGAGAGTATGGACTGCTATAACGGAGCGTCCTTTCAACGTGTATCTGTCATTATTAATCATGAAAATCCTATTATCTAATACGCCTTCTGCAATTTAATTTCAGATTCCCTTCTCAAAGTTTTTCCGTTCTGCCAAAGGCCGTATCCAGGATCGCCAGGAGAGGATTTTACTGAGCAGGGTGGCGTATTTGGGTTTGACACAAGGGGATGGCAATGAAGGTCCATTCCATCTGGAAATTGACTACATAGGACTAATGTATGACCAGAACAACGAGGAACATTTTGCTTATGAAACGTATCATGTTACACCGTTTATATTGGGAACATGACCCATAGGATAGTGACATGTTCACGGTGGTGATACTTTAGGAACGTGACATTTTAACAAATGTGAATTTTGGTGAACTGTAAAACAAAATAAAAACTTGTGTGATTTTTAAAATTTGAATGTTTGAATGAAAGAATTAAATGCATTAAATCAAGATGGTTTCTTGGTTTTGTTATTTGTTTGATTTAAATTAATTTTAGTCATGAAAATTGAAGAAAAATATGGTATCGCTATATGATGCTTTTTTTTTTCTCCTCAAGGCAAAACATAACTGCAATGTTAAGAGTAGGCCTACAAGGAGAAGAAATATTAAAAATTAATCAACAAGAAAAATCAATTGAAGTGGATCCATTTTGATTTGAACAGGGACAGAGAATAAATATTTTTTAGATAGTACTGTTCTGCTCATTCATTTGGACAGCAGCACGGGTAGATTGCCTTCAGCCCGACATCGGCTGATCGTACATGTAGCTACGTTGAATTCAAAACCGAATAAAACATCGGAAACTACATGTAGGTCATGCGAATATCTCCAAATAGTTTGCTTTGTCGACTCTCTTATTAAAGAAAGTAAAGGTATGAAATGGGCTTTCGCCTATTGTCGGTTTATCGGACGGACAGCTTTGATAAATGCTGTGTAGCTGCAGAACATTTCAGAATGACGATCCCGGATATAAATAATCCTGTTACCCCTGACGAAGATTATAGCCAGTCTTGCCTACTTGTATATAAAAACACTCCGTTTCAGGACTAGGCAATATAAAACCTCCCTTCAAAATTTATCTGACCGATAATGACGCAATTTACTTATAATTTTGTATTGTGCTTGTATCTGAATCCTTTAAAGGAGAACAAGTTTGTCCTGTGATAATATGAAAGTTATACACTAGTTAATATCTGTCCTGCCTTCTATCAGCAATATATAAGAACGGCTCGCAGCTAATCAGAATACGAATTAAATGACACACCACTCGGAATACAATTATAATATATCTCATAAACATGAAATTCATTCATCTGGCTGAATCTCATCACGTTTAATCCTAAATGAGCAGATTCATAATGCATTCACTTAATAAAATTAAATCCGTCACGTGACTTAACAAATTTCTTTAACATGCGAATAAAGGCCGTCGCATGCACATCTTCGCGATTCTGTCGCTTGCGACTGATTGACCAAATTGAGACGTGACGTCGACTTGCCACACACCTATTCGATTCTGTCAATTCAATTCAATTCAATTTTTATTGCGATAAATGTACGAGGTATATAATCAAGGGGAGATCACTCCCAATAATAAATAATATATAACAAGAACAAGGGGAATAATCCCAAACAACTTATGACATGTAAATTTTTCTAATACAAAAACAGTTTTTAGGAAGAACAAATAATTACGGCTGTTACGTCAGATGACGACATTTTTTCCAGTTAATTGAGTGGTTACTAAAAAAAAAAGAACGTTACGCAATCGGCAAAACCTCACGTGATTTCTCATGTGATTTCTCATTGTTTTGCATTGTTTAAGTGATGACACTTAACTCGACCAGATTCAATCTATAGTCTCTGGCTCGACTGTGACTGTAATAGGTGTATGAATATTGGCCTACTTAAAATCTAACATTTTGTTCGCCGGAAGCCCATTCACCGCCGTAAGCGTAAACACATAAGCAAACATATGGTAACTGACCGAATTTTATATGCAAAAACATGACGACTGGGATGCATTTTCAACTTCTGTATATATTGGTAAGCGACGTTTTGGCCTAGATTCTAAGACCGTTTTCTTAGCATCTAGGCCTAAACGTCGCTTACCAATATATCCAGAAGTTAAAAATCCGTCTCAGTTGTCATGTTTTTTTTTAATGTACCCAGCTTCTAAATGCCGCTTAAACAAGAATTTTATAGATTGGTTTTATAGATGCACAAAGTTTAGTGTGGGAATAAATTATGTTCTAAATTTAATAAATAAATGAAAACTGTGGGTCTACAATGGCAATTTTACCCACAGGCTGTGAAAAAAAGTTTCAGCCAAAATGGCGATGATATACGTGATTTGATTTGATTTGATTTTATTCACCATCTAATATTTATAATCATAATAAATATTAAGAAAAGTAAACGGCGGGAATAAAGCCCTGAAGAGATAGTTCTATCCCGTATAAATGTAGAGAAACAATTGCGTCAATTCAAGCCATATTGATATCCCCCGTCTCTATCGCTTGCTACATAATCGTGAGGTTTTTGCCACCTTACAACCGAGCGAACCAGCCGACTCAGTCGCAATTGAGCGGCAGAATCGTGAAGATGTCAGGCGGCCTTGCAAGACAGCGACGAACAGACTAGACTTCATGGTGTTTTCTTACGTTAAAACTTACAATGTCGAAGAGCAAATGATGACGTCATAATTACTTTGTTCCGGTCGACGTCTTTTAAAGTGACGTGTCAATATCGTTACGTTATACGTTTGTTCTATCGACGCTCTTCGTTACCAACGTTCCGAATTTGTTAGGAAACATTTTCAAACGAAGGCAGAGATGAAGGATAAATTACCACAGTTACGGTAAAGAAATTGTCTTCACAATGTTTTGCAATCTCTTAACACCTTTATATAAAACATAAGAGTTCAACAAATGTTTTTTTTTCTCATATTTAATGCAATTATTAGAATTGAATACATTTTTTAATTCACAATTTAATGCAATTAAGATAATATTGATAACAAGTTAGGCCTATATGACGGGAATAAGAAAATATAATATAAATATAATAGATTAGCGTAAAGAAATACTAGTTAATTATTTATAAATTATTCCAGATGATTTATAAATTGAACATTTCGTGACAGTTTATAGGCCTATATTTTTTATAACAAGTTATCACATTGGCTCAGGGATAGCGACTAATTAAAGCCGATAAATAATCTCATGTTCTAGATAAATTCTCAGAGACAAGTTTCTAAATAAACCCGAATCACGAGTCGCCCTGGATAACCCACAGCCGCATCTCGAGAAAAGGCAATACATGTAACATGCATACCGTGAAGATAAATATGTGTCGAATATGTAACACACACAGACATCAGGCATCAGACATCAGAAAAATCTATCGCTTAGAGCCAGCAGAAAACCCCTGAGTCTACCAAACAAAGACGAGGGCAGTCAACGGTTATCTGATACAGGAGGGAGTTTCGTCCCAACCAAGAGGTCCCTGACCGATTTGTTCTTCTTGTACGCTATGTGCATCATGTATTTACAAACATAGATCAGTCATGATTTTATAATCTTTTATCATCGCCACAGATTCGACTTTGAGAAGCAGTTTATTTTAGATATCCATCACTGGATTTCGGAGCTGATAAAACCAGAAATACTGATGACTAAATTTGACAGCTCAGTCTTTGGTAAGTCTGTGAGGTTGACTCGCTTAGGTAGATTTTGACTTGAACTCAATTCTAATAACTGTGAGTATGTTGGCTTTAAGCATTTTGTTCGTTGAACATAGGTCTGTATCTTTCTATTATTAATTTTTTTTTACGTCTACAGCTTTATTTCGAATTTTAAGGTGAAGTAGATGCTGTGTATATGACCAATCCACGATCAAATCTCCTACATTGGTGCCAGAGTTGGGTCAAGTCTTTCATTCACATTAAATTAATGTTTAACAGTCTATCGGATTTTTAGTAGTTTGTTTGTCTATACTTTTCCTAACCGTTTATTTCGTACATATCTTTGAGTCCAGGAGCAGTCAATATGTTTGCTTATTGTTTTGTCGGCTGATATTTCAAATGTTGGGATGGGGATATCTTTTAATTTTTTGTGGGCTGCTACTTCTAATGTAGGGATGGCCAACATTGTTAACTGTTTACTGTCCTATGGAGCTTTATTCCCGCCACAATAACATGGTTTATTTTTTGCATTTGTAATACATAGTATGTGGTGAATACAAATTGAAAAAAAAAACAAAAAAAACAAAACAAATGTAATCTGTTTATAGTTTTGTCCGTTTTTATATCAGATGTTAAGATGGGCAAATCTGTTTATAGCTTTGTCCGTTGTTATTACAGATGTTAAGATAGGCAAATCTTTTTATAGTTTTGTCCGTTGTTATATCAGATGTTAAGATGGGCAAAGCTGTATATAATTTTGTCCGTTGTTATATCCGATGTTGTGATGGGCAAATCTGTTTATAGTTTTGTCCGTTGTTATATCCGATGTTGTGATGGGCAAATCTGTTTATAGTTTTGTCCGTTGTTATATCCGATGTTGTGATGGGCAAATCTGTTTATAGTTTTTCCGTTGTTATATCCGATGTTGTGATGGGTAAATTTGTTTATAGTTTTTTCCTTTGTTAAATCCGATGTTGTGATGGGAAAATATTTTTATAGTTTTGTCCGTTGTTATATCCGATGTTGTGATGGGCAAAAATGTTTATAGTTTTGTCAGTTGTTATATCCATTGTTGTGATGGGCAAATCTGTTTATAGTTTTTTCCGTTGTTATATCCGATGTTGTGATGGGCAAATCTGTTTATAGTTTTGTTGGTTGATATTTCAGATGTTTGGATTGACATGCTTGTTTATTTTTTTCTTGATAATGATATATTTCAGAAAGGTGGATGGGCATGTTTATGTTTTGGTTTGCCGGTTGATATGTTGAGATGGGCGCGTAGGTTGACTGTTCTGTTGGGGATATTTCAGATGTCTGTATGGATGCATTTGTTGAAGCTTTTGTTGATATTTCAGATCTTGGGATGGGCGTGTCTGTTGACCAAGAGCTGACTAAAATCACATCAATAACCTCATTTATAGAGAATGGACAGTTATGTGGCCACAGTGCTTCACTACAGTCCGGCGATCTTCCATGGGTTACAAATGACGAGTGAGTATAGCTTATGGTTTTAAATAAATTAAATATATATAAATGTAACACACCCACACGCCACCGCCCTTTCCCATTGGTTGGCGACAATATCTAGGCTATACCCTACAATGTACATATCGAGGAGTCGGATTTTTTCCTAACCCTCATTGTGTATTAAAGTTATGCACTGATTGGGCTTATCAAGGATTCAAGCTTACTGAAAAATTGTCTTTTTTCAATGTCTGTCTTCTTTTTACATCAGCTACCAAAGTTTTCCAGACAAGAATGCAGTAATAATAGAATATTGCTGACATGTAATCACAATTTAAATATTTATAGTGGTTAAATATTATTTCAGATAGGTGCATATTTTGCTGAAACACTCAGCACTGCAGCAACATTGTACCTACCAATTGAATTAACGTCACATTTAAGGTTGTTAAAGTGCCGCTGTTTTTTGTTTGGAAAATCGCTATCATATAAGTGAAACACCCTTGTACGGGGTGTTAAAAACCAAGCGATCAATCAATCATTTGAATTTTCGTTTAACCCTTACTATATCGCAAGTTTTATGTATACATTGTATCATCTCATTAATTCATGAAGTATAATAAAAAAAAGTCACGTATTAGTCATATTGCCTTCAGTGATTTCATGGTGTACTGACGTCCTCTTTTGATGATTTTATACACAGTGGGCGGATATGGACTGCCTCTGAACTATGGATATACAAAGAAGATTTAGGGTTTCCCTGCAAGCTGAAAAGATTATTACAAACAGAAATATACACATTGGAACAGATCATCAAATATCGACAGGTTATACATTAAATTGTTCCATTTATTTCTACTTTTTATTTTCTATGTCGTTCTTATTTAATCATTCTTGTATTAATAGGTCGACTGGCTGATTGGTTGGTTGATTGATTGATTTTTTTATGCATTCATTCGTTTACAGACCAACCAAACTTTCGATCTTTTTTACTTTTAAACCTTTTTTCCCCACAAATTTTGTCAGAGGTCCAGATCCATATATCTAATGCTATTTTCTAATTGCGTTTCAGGCTGTCTTGTGTGCTTTTAAGACTTACGATTCTCTGTTACCACAACGCTATCAGAAAAATCTCTTTAAACAGGGTGTGAAACTGGACAGAATGATGGCGGAATACAAACACAGACTCAGGACGGAAATGACAATCAGAAAGCTTATCACTTCAGTAAGTCAAAACACGTTTTTCATAATAATATTTAAAAAACGTCAGAAGAGAAATCGCGGTTGATAGGGGACAACATGGGTTCTACTTGTTATACCGGGTAGTTTGTCGCAGTGTAAACTGCCATCTCTTTGGTAATTGTTCGGGGAACGTCCAATTTTAATTCTTTCGTCCTTTGAGCTGGATTCGACCAAATTAAGCTAACAGTGTACGTCAGTTGATTTAAATAACCATACGTTCGACTTTAAACCCCATAAACAAACCAATAAACCATGCAAAGATGAACGAAAACGGAGGAAGTCTCTATCAAAAGTCGAAGAATCATCTCATTTTTTTCCATAGTGTTATGTTTAGACTCACAAATGCATAAAATCTTGGTGTTATAATGAAATCTAAAATAAATGTAAACAAGGAAACAGAACACGCAAAGTTAACGAGTCAGCAAAACATGAAACTCGTGCCAACACGCCATGAGCAGACTCAGTCACAGACAAGTTAAGGAAAAATTCTTTATCGTTAAAAACTGGTGATCGTCGCTTATGCCCTACCACTACTTTTAAAGAAAACAATGAACAACAGTGCCATTCAATATATAGTGATTAAACATACAGAACAATTATGATCCTTATAGGCGGGGTAAATTTAGTCTTGTAGAATAATTGTTTTTCTAGAAGAACATACATGTTGTCTCAACTGTCAATTTTTCGGCGATATAATTAATTGTTGTCTTTATGATTTAAAGATGTTAGCCTTCCGCCAGAAAGAAGTGAATAGAAAGCACAAGATGTTGATAAGAGATCTGACGCAAGTCCTGAAGAGGGTTATCCACCGTCTGTGCTTTGATTGGTGAGTCGAATTAACACATGCGCATCGCTACAAGGCCTTAGAACCATCGAGAGGAACTGAATAATACGGTACAAATATTCTGCCCGTCCCTTCTACATATTGCATGGGTGTAACTTGAAATTCACAAAGGCAGCATGCGCTAGGATAAGCCCTAAGTGTGCAGGGAGTAAACTATACCATCCCAATAGACAAGGGGTCGCAATTAAGGGGACACTTTTCTTTATGGTCGCCTGTAACATTGCACGAAAAAATGCATTCACCCAATCACCAAAATGCTGATGCTTGTTATTTCTACGTTTCAGTACAGACCTCCGTCGTAACCATGGAGATGCAGACGACAACAACAGCAGTTATGCCACCAGGGTAAGCATTGCTGATTGAGCCCACCACCCATTCGGTCAGACGACACACCTATATTCGTTAGTCTGTCAGTGGGGGGATCTAACTTGTCTAGTGTGTTGTCGGCGAATTGTTTATTAAATATTGTGTTCTAAATTCGGCTGAGACTGCGATTTAAGTCCATATTTAACACCTTAAACGTCTATTTGTTTATTATTTAAATCTTAAATTAAAGTCACATACGCACCCAAAATTAGGAGTTTTCAACTAATTTCGTTTGCCTTGATTTTTACAAGATTTGATGTTTGTTCACACATTAAAACTGTCGCGTTAAAATAAATATTATTCATTGGGTACAAAGCTTGTACGGACCAGGAGAAATCTAGCAGTTATTCAAATTTAACGGAAAGAGGGTTGGCC
>JAVFBZ010135291.1:0-19583 GCA_032466195.1 Katharina tunicata
GCTCAATGTCTCGCGGACTGTAAATGGGTTGATCGGAAACCTACCAGAGGAAGGTGGTGGGTTTTCTGAGTTCTATCGAATTTTCCTCTCTCGTATGAGCATATATCAGATGAACAAACAATCAACAATTATGATGCAATTATATTCCAAGACCTTTAATCTAGTCCAATCTTCTAAATCGATGTCTAACTGGATGATAATAATTTTCTCTAAAATATGTAGACCCACGGTTATTTGCCACAGGTGTAGTTTGCAATATTGATAAGCGAAACCAATAAAGTATTTGTGCTATATACAATAGTTATTCTGGTATATAATATGAGTCCTTAATATATTATATGTTTGTGTGTGACACTGATCCTCAGGTTTTGATACGGTTTGGAATTAGATTTTTCGACAAATATTTTGTAAAAAAAACAATACCTAATAGAGACTTTTCTTGTTTAATTAACAGCTTGTGACACATTTCCTAAGATATACGGCATTGTCAGATTAAAACCCCAGCAGACAGCGGTACTTGTGAAATTTTCGCTGTGAGTCTCGGTTGCGGATTCTGTCTACATTTCTTGTAGCCTCGTTTAATCTGAAAAAAAAAGATCATCATAATCAAATTCGTTGTAATAGCTTTGTGCATTCGGTGTAAAATGTCAACCTGGTTTCATGGATGTTAGAATTCATGCTATGCCTGTTGCATGGAAACAGACACGTTGGTTGATAGATCTATTATAA
This sequence comes from Katharina tunicata, assembly GCA_032466195.1. Classification (NCBI taxonomy): domain Eukaryota; kingdom Metazoa; phylum Mollusca; class Polyplacophora; order Chitonida; family Mopaliidae; genus Katharina; species Katharina tunicata. The sequence continues at coordinate 730 of JAVFBZ010135291.1, forward strand.
GTACATATGATACTTGCAAATTGTAGGCAACGTATACGTAGACTGAGTTCCAAAAACAGCAAAATGGGTTTAGTTGAGGCAGATTAGAAATGACCATTATAATTCTATCAACAGTGTATTTTTTATGGTGGACTTCCTTGTTTTTGTCAACTGGAACAATTATCTCTAATTCTCTTAATACTATGAATCCTATTGGAATGCTAATATATAAGTGCACGAATCCTTCAGCAGCAAGGGTGGGGTTGCCAAAGCTTAGGTAGAAATAACTGAAGATTGAGCGGATACTATAAACTGGTATGCTTTATATTATGTCCTCGTTGGGCAAATGACGGCGTGCCAGCCCAATGGGGTAAGGTGATCACCTTCAACAACACTGACAACAGAAGAAAAGGACGCCTAGGGACACTAACATGAAACAGGACCCCACAACAAATCCGTCTACTGATGCAACTTAGGTCAGAGAACACCCGGGCACGAGAAGCTCCACCAAATCAGCCGCTTAACCAGATGTGAGTTGGGTTAGTCGACAATGTAAACTTATTTGTGAATAAGGAAAACGTATAATTTTATTGTAAATCAATTTTTACCGTCAACGGTTTGACAAATATTTTTACTGAATATTTATCCGTAGAGGCCAAAAGTGCTTTGAATTAATATGTACGCAATGATTATCAATATATTAGCTACAGTTTGTAAAGCCCAATGACCCCGAGCTATAGATGGAATTGGACACCGTTGTTGACTTCACATGAAAGCAGCTAAGGTATAAGATATTCTTGTACTTAGACATTATGACACCTCTCAGCTACATACTTATTGCTCATTGACACAGGGAGCCAAGGAATTTACAAATCTGCTCACACATTTAAACTTGGTAAATAATAGGTTTTACAACGCCATTGTACCGACAGGAGAATTTCACGTTTATGTTTATGGCTTGTGTCGATATGAGGATTAATAATGAAATCCTAATAACAAAATCTCACGAGTGGTATTTGCTACGGCTGTGACTAAACAATCTAATTTGAACCCGGGACTTTGGCTGGCAGAGCCAGCGCTCAGTCCGACTGAGCTACAGAGTCTAAATGATAAAAAATGATAGCAACACAAGAATCGCCATATAAGCCAATACCCCCCAGGTAAGACGTTAAACTCTTAATCAAATAGAAAACGAATTCTTATAGAAAGGCCAACAGTGAATCGACACATTCTCGTGTCCTTTGTAGTTTATCTAGAGTTGTGATATAATATGCACAATTGTACGCTAAAAAAGCGGAAGAAAATGAAACGAACGTAGAGAACGTGAGGTTTAGGTTAGATCTATCGGTTGTAGTTCAAAGTTCGCTTTTCTTCTTTTATTACTAGATTCCCCAAGAGGCAATGAAAGTTCCATACAAGCCTTGGAGATCAATAAATGAAGTTTCTCAAAGGATCGATACTCAATGGGTCATAATTCTAACTAACTCAGTGACCCGATTCGATGCTTTCTTTGGTCATTTATATGACCATAGTATAACGGTGTCAGTGAATTAGTTTTAGGCGGGTTCATGATCTTAGTTTATTGACGAGCTGTCATCCCCTAAGTCATTCTTTGAATAGATTAAATAGACGGCACTGTAATCTGTGTAAATAAATCCATTAGCGCAAAGTTTCTCAGATTTTTCCGTGAAGGATTCACACATGCACACCCACAACAGACATCCAGCTGGCAAACCACCCGTCTTCGAAACGGCCGCTGATGTTCATCTTTGATTAAGAAAATATATGTTGACAATGGATTGAGAAGCAAACGAAAGCTTCCCAGTAACGCTTTTGGATAATAAAAAACCGTTGGTACAATCCCCAAAGTGATTATCAGTCTTCATAATTATGTCAGAACCGTTCAATTGTTTTCTGGCCATTACAGTAGTGTAACAAAAACCGACTCACTCGTCTAACGACAAAAAATTGTTTTTTAATCTTCAGGACGAAGGACTCGGAGATAAGCAGTCAGCCCCCTCTTATCTCACACTTTATCTGTTCTTGGAACTAGACAGATTCACGGGTGACACTCAGGTCTGCACAGCTGGAGTTTTAGCCTTACCCAGCGATACCTCGACTTACCCGGAGATACCCCGACTTACCCGGAGATACCCCGACTTACCCGGAGATACCCCGATTCACCCGGAGATCAATCATGCAAGGTGTAACTAAGTGGAATAAGTAAGGACAGGTACTTGGGCAATCTTGTACAAATACGCGGCTCAGCCAAAAGGCATTGTTAATAATAGCCAATGAGCGGATATTTAAATTCAGGTTTCTTACACTTGATTTTGACGGGTTAAATACGCTTTACTAAATGATTTGTATACCCAGTGGAACTAAATAGCCAAGTTAAATAATCCAAGTGATAAAATTATGGAAATTGAGCAGATACAAATCGAGTAAATACTGTTTGCTGTATACAGACACAAATTCGACCAATTAACTTGTAATAAATAGCCAACGAAAAGATACTTTTATCCAGGCATTGGTACGAAGTTGCAAATGTGGTCACATCCTACTATGTATTCATTACTGCTGCGTTTAATGAAGTTCTAGAGACTAATCCACTTATATGACGAAACGTCAGCTTGACAGTAAAACCGTTACGTCGTAAATAGCTTCTTTTTTGCACAGTCACCACAAGCTACTATAATGTCGAGGGAAATCGAACCATTAGGCCTACCTGGTTTATTGGAGCGGAATCAGCACTCGTATATAATAGTTATGCTGTCTTTATCAACACAAGAAGAGCACCTGTATTCATCAGTATAGACTCACATAGGGATTGTATAACATTCGGTTGTTAGGTGCTGTTTGTGTGATCAAGATAACTTTACACAATTTTGTACTTGAAAAAGTGGGATAAAACTTTCCGAGACTGAACAGAAAACTTTGCAGGCTTAGATTCTTGTGGGAATCGAACCCACGAGCAAGGCTTATTTATAACTGAGTTGTGTATGTGGTCTGCATTTACTGCTGGCGATTTCGTGCCCGACTCTGAAGGTTGTGGTTTCGATTCTCGGAAGGATATCAGTCTGCAAAGATTTATTGAACTAGTATATGTTCAGTCCCACAGAGTGTTCTCCCATATAGCGAAAGTACCCTCAATGACCACTTTCTAAACGACCCAAAACATATCAGAATTGTGTACTTACCAGAAATATTATATTAACATTTAAAGTTACTGAATTGAAATATCCTAATTATTATTCTAGGGAAATGGGTTTGTTTTACACATGTAACATATGTATACATTTTATAAAGTATAGAACGTGGTCATTTGGTAATGAAGATTTCGTTTCCGACCTTTTCTTGATCACTGTTGATGGGTTGCGGGGTGTTGTCAGTTTCTCTGGACTAGGGAAACCATCAACTTAAGAGGAAAAGAAAGTGTAAAATAATTGGAAGGGAAGCAGCGACAAACCCTTATAAATCCTTGAGACATTTAAACACCCAAAACTAATACAGAAATTTACTTATTGATGTTTAATGTATGTATGTGTCGGTTGTTCTTGTTAGTCGCTACCCGTCAAATATCGTCTGATTAAATTACCGAGTGCCTTGTATTACCAACCGTTATTGGTGCTATAACTGCGGTCACTGACTATTATCAGCTATATTAATACCCTAATCACACTGTTCTGGTGAGGAAAGTGTGGTGTTTTTGGAAGCTTTTCCTCTACACACATGCTGTTGATAGTTTTTGATCATGAATTGGTTTAAGTGAGAACATATTCTTCGTTTATAAGGATAGGTAAAATATTGTCTGGGTGCTTGGACATTTTTATGAATTTTTGAACAGGACAGGTTGTCTAATAAAATTCAAGGATTTCTGTAAATATAATAAGGGGATTTGTTCGTCCCAGATCGTTATGTACAATTTAATTCTGGCCATCAAGTAGAAATGGGGCTCGGTTTGCATAAGCAAAGGCAATCACAATCAAGATGTATTTATTATGCTTCAGAACAGTTTGCTAACAAAATAAGAATGTTCACACGGGGCCGAAAAGATCTTCTCTCTTGAAACTATCGTAGAGAACAAATAGAGCCATAACCTGTTATGCTGCGTTACATTGATTGAGTTTTACGAACAATGAACATAGTTATTAGATCTGACATCTTTCGCCAGAAAACACATTGTGTTATTGAATTTGTTGCATAGGGTAAGAGCGACAAAGATTAGATTACACAGTATATGACCTTCTCCGTATGTTGTCATTATGGACACTGCTTGTCCACTGTTTTTCTTTAATCCATGGAGGAAAGGCTTTTTACAAAGGCTTTTCAAAACACTGGTCTTTTTTATATCATTTATTTTGTTTGTTAAGAAGTAAGGTACATTTTGTTTTGGCATCACATGATTTTCAATGCTTTTGTAGCTTAACGAATATAAATAGTTATAAATATAATGGCGTGTCTCTTATTCCACTCTAATTTGTTGACCATATAGAAAATAAACTTCATTCAAAACTATTATTATATCAGCAATTATTGGAACAAGGTTATGATTAGTAATCAAACTCAGAAGATATAAGATTTAAATTCATTCAAAAAAATACTTTTGTGGTGCAGGGATCGAGATTATTAATTACGTATATTTGATCCAAAGGTAGAATTAAACTATCACAACATATTCAACTTGCCTTTCCTTTACCATACATTTTGTTATGCATTTTTCACTGAAGTCTCATTTTAAATCCTGTGGCTGAGCCATTTTTCCACCGATGTGTATTATGTATCAAGTGTTTTGGAGCTTTGCGAGGGCCTGGCTTTGTCCTAGAGGAAGCAAATGCAGTCATAGCTAGTGGTCCAGTCGATATTTCACAATAAACGTGTTATTTTGGACATGATCCCTTGTCGTCAGAGATTATGCCAACAGACAGTGTAAATTAGCCCAACATAGAGGTCATTGTGCCCTTAGAATTAGATGGCAAAAACGATAAGCTCGTTAGGCAGTTACTCGGAGCCAGGCAAAACCCTTGACACGAGCGTTTCCCCGTAATGCTAAATGAAGTGAAGTTCGTATTCAGTAACTCAATCTGCAAGTTGACACCAAGTTAGATGTTTTCCGACCCACTTACCTTCTCAACTATGATCCGCGTCAATCATCAACTAACTTTTTAACATGCCTTTTAACCTATCGAAATCTTTCCTACCATAACATCATATGGGAAACACTTATCAATGCTATTTATGTCCATCATTTCGTCGTGAATAATTATCGTCTCACAAAAACAAGATGACTCAAGCTTCACCAGTTTGCAAAGGCCCCAAATGACTCACACTTCAACAGTTCAGTAGATATTTGTGTCTGATGCAAGTGAATTAAATTATTCTTCATTTTCACTTATTGCCAATAAAATTTCGCACTTTCTTCACACGACAGTCTGTATGATACACACACTTTACCCAGCCAAAACCCATTAACGGAATATGCTTCGACTTTTTTTCCTATAAAAGAACTTGCCTTGCTGTAATTAAAACAGTTGATCCCCGAGAATGCAAAAAGCTGAATGTAAATCTAAAAATTATCAATTAAACATCTTAATTCAACAAAAGATGTAAAGGATTATTTTGAAGACAACTCTAAATTGGCATATATTTGGGTTTAGTAAAGTTTTACACATGTGGTTTTCTCTGTTTATTGCATTCATTTTCCGTTAAATTTACCACAGTATAGATTGTGTCGAAATCTGTTCACTTTCCGAATAAGTTTTATATCAGAATAAATCTTTAATCCCGCATGATAATTTCATGATGGTCAAATAATAAATACAGTTACATTCTTATAATGTTACATGTATCTGATTAAAGAACCTGTGACCCGAGAATGTTCATGATGATGTCCGTCATGTAAAACGACACAGAATGGTCTCCAACTGTTTAAACATAAAAGCTGTTTGAACAACTAACTGCTCTTCCATTGATCCTGAAGAAGCGGGGGCCGTGAAGTGGCTGAGCGTTGGACATGTCAAAATGTTTTCGGCAGTAACTAATTGATTTTTTTCTCAATAGTAAGAGTTTATTTGAAAATAACCAGCATACCTCTTATTTTTGTAGCTCTATTTAAACCCACCCTAATAGACTGAGGGGGGAATGGCAGACCAAACGATAACGTCATATACTAATTGTTTTGAGACAAAATCACAAATTAAGAGAAAAATCCGGCCATTCTCCGATGAAAAGTAAATCAGCTAGGACGACACGGACAAATCAGTTTCCTGATGCTCCTTGGCTGAGAGAGCACCAGGGTACAGGAAGCACCTGTCAATGATCCAGGACTGATAGTTGTGTTAGTGTAACATCAGAAAGCGAACAATTCACAATCAGTTACCTTTTACTGTTTGTATGGACCTTTAATCTTGCTTGAAAAACTACGGCCAGTAGTGTTATTGTAACTTTTAAAAACGAATCTCCAGACTAATTGTTAATGACCTTTTATCCAGTCAAGTCAGATGGATTGTGTCAGCTTTTAGAGCCTAATAAAACCACAAACACGCTTCGATCCGATTGAGAATCAGCATAGATAAGGTTATTAAGTTTTCGGTTCTGATTAGATGTTGTTGTTACCGGGCAAGGGTTGATGTATTAAAGATGAGACTGGATTTATATTATCAATGATAGTTTTTGTCGACATAAAATAAGTTTATAAAATAAGATTGCAATATGATCGATATAGCTGTTCTGTCTTAACTCCCAACATATCACCGTTAACCATTTATAAGATGAAGACGTTAGCTTTTGGTAAACCTTTTCGTTGTGTTAGGCTAATTGAGTGACTCTATACACTCTTGATGAGAAAGTCTGGTTATTTACGGTGTAACTTTTCGATACTAAGATGCTACGCTCGTTTTGAAGCAATGAGTGTATACTAGTATACTAATATATTAAATATATTTAATTTTAAATTATGATCATACACAGAAATTAATTTAAAACCTCAAACATGAAATGGATCAGAATTTGTTATCCCTGGTCTAGAGTTGCGTTTAGTGTATCAACTTCTATATGACTCTTAAAATGACGACAGTTTACCTTAAAATAACACCTAAAAAATGATAGACGGCAAAGTACACAAACGACGTCTTAGTTTACTTATAATAATAATCCCCGTTTACCTAAATGTAAGACGCCAGATTATCTTAACAATCAAGACGCCATTTTACTTTAAATTGACGCCTTATATACAATTATGACCCCGTTTACCGATATAAAATTATATCCGTTTACCGTTTATCTCCAAAATGGTGCACGTTAACGTACACAAATAAGGTCTGAATACGTTCATTAATAATAAAATGAGCATATTGATAAGTGATAGTTTGGCATAGGTGCGAAGACAAACATGTAGGCTGAAATTTGTCAATATACGCACGTTCATCAACAACTTAGACGCCTGTTTACCATAAATGACACTCATTAAGATTCATCTACAACGGATGTTTACTTTTAAAAGTTTTCAAATTACTTTAAAATGACGCCCGTTCATCAACAACTAAGACGCCTGTTTGCCATAAATGACACTCGTTTAATTACATCTACAACGGATGTTTACTTTTAAGAGTCATCAGATTACTTTAAAACGACGCCCGTTCATCAACAACTAAGACGCCTGTTTACCATACATGACAACTGTTTACATAAAAATATAGTCCTTTACCTTTACAATAATGACACCCGTTTACCTAAAATCAACACAAGCGTTTGCATAACAATCACACCTGTTTATCTTAAAATGACACCTGCGTGCCTGCTATATAATGACTACCGACAATTAACACGCCAGTAAATGATGCTCAATTGTCTCTACAGTTAGGACAACCGTTTACCTACAACCTACACGACCGTTTACATTAAAACGACGCCCGTTTACGTACAAACATATTCCCGTTTATCTTGAAAATAATGCACGTTTACGCACACAACCTACGTCCGATTAACTATAATTAAGACACCCGTTTACTTTAAAATGACACCCGTTTGCTTCAAAATGATTGATTGATTTTTTTTTTACGCCACATTCATCGATGTTTCAAATATACTGTGACGTAAACCTTAAACATTTTAATATTTTACATTTTAAGATTGATGTTTTCAAAGTTAACTTAACAAGACCGTAGATCAAAAAGCGAAACAAAATTAACTGAATAGGACAGACATAATTAAAACAAAAATTTAAATAGGGATATAGTTATATACGTTTGGACTTAAATGTCCCTTCGGTAAACAATACGTTAAAATAATTCGTATCCAACGGCATCTCGCGTTTATGAGGACAACGCTGTAGTTAACTGGGGGAAAACCTTACCGAATTGTTGTACAACCCATTGGGCGAACAACTATGTCACCGGAAACGTCCATTATGTACTTAAGGTTGACAGACGGATGTGCCTATACATGGAAAAAGGGAAGGGACAGACGTTCAAAGCCCAACCAACTCAGCCGCCTCTGATCTCATGTAGTAATTGTTATTAAAAGAAATAACTAGCTTTGTGTTTGCGAAACGTGTGATGAGTATACACTAGCAAAAACATGACAACTAAGATGGATTTTCAACTTCTGGGTATATTGATAAGCGACGTTTTGGCCTAGATGCTAACACCGTTTTCAAGCAAAGAAGTTGTGTTATGTACCCGGCTTCTAAATGCAGCTTAAACAGGATAATACAATAGAGAAAATAACAGTAGAGTGGAGATAATGTACTCTGTTTGTAACGGTAGTTCGAATTCCAGAAAAAAATATCAAAAGACTTGGCGGTTACACGATAAGATATGTATGATACAAATAAATGCTGGAACATTTTAATCTAAAAAACCTGTCAATACAAACAATAATTTAAATTCATTCATAAAAGTGAATCTACATTAGCATCAGTTTATTCAATGTTGTTCAAATCTCTTTAATCCGCCTTATTGTATACGACAATTAAGCTTTTCATTCTTTGTGTTGAGGACCAACATTTGTCTGGGTAACTGAACTCAATGTTCTTTCCGTTATCAAAGACAGTATAGTTTAGGCACTGTGAAGTCCCCGTTAATGAATAAATTACTTGGTTGAATCGCCTTTAATGTGGTTTAAATTTCGTTTGCAGTAACGACTTTATTTAACCAGTCAGCTGTCCTCATTTCATACGAAGGTAACAATCGACAAGAATAACCGGATTAAAGTAACATTAAACTGATAAAAACTCAGCCATTACATGAAACGACCAGTATCCATTGGAATGTAATTATAGTCTCATCCACGTTTGATCTTACGCGTTAAAAACGCATTTAAAATACTACAGTTTCTTACTTTTCCGATTACAAAAATATATTTCATTCCCAGAATATAAACATACATGCAATGTTATTTATTAAAGCTGTAAGGGAATGGCTCGTCAACTAGTTTTTCGGCGATACACATTCGTACGTGTATGGTACACATTCAACCTTACGACGAGACTGACATCGCATACGACTTAAGGTGAGTATAGTTGTTGTTTTTCTGGTAGTGCGGACTGTTAATACAGAGACGCTCAAAGCAGGAAGAGTTTTAGACTTTCCAGATTAACAGTTACACCAGTGTAGTTTTGAAATCGAAAAGATCATGATTTTGAAACTCTATTGGCAGTGAATAAATTATTCAAATATATCTGGCATCTAGAAAAAGGTGCATTTCCCAGATGAACACAATATAAATACCTTGTGTCAAAATAACATGTTCAAAATTCAAAGTTCAACAGTTCAAAGACCTTTATTTTATGTCGGTACAACATACAGTAAACATTAGCCATATGGCTACTTGTGCCGACGACAACACTACAATAAAACAAAGAAGGAATAACAATGTACATTCCTTCATGTTTTAACAATGCATTTTTGATTACCAGAATTCAAACCCTCTGATAGCTTCCGATTGGTAAAATAAACGGAGCTAGCGTGTGGTTCAAATTGAATGGTATATTGTTATATAATCTTCGTTAGCCGGTGAATATTTGGAGGTTCCTGTGAACTGGTGATATCGAACTTGACGTACTCATAGGGATGTCTTGGTGTCATGACTAACATCCGTTTCCTGTCGTCACTTTCGATTACACGCAGTCCAATGAGTACACAGAAGTTTAATATGGCATTAAATCTCATTACAGCAAACAAACCTTCTCCAATCCAAAGAAACTGATCGGCACAATGTCGTTTACCAGTACCAGGGGATAAAGTTCATCATCATATTGGTCAATTTATAAGACCAAGGAAATAACGCTTACTAAAACAGTCCTTCTCCAAACATTTAACGTGGTTCTATTGTAATGTCGTATAGGCAACAGTCACCTCAAGAAAAAGCACCCCTCTGACACACAGACGAACAGGAACAAAGGTGTGTGACTGCGTATACGACATTAAACACATATTGGTTGACTGTGTGGACTTCAGCACCTCTTAGAAGGACTTGTTTGACACCATTGCTGGCGATGTTGTCATCAAGTACCTTAAGAAGATCGGTATGTATCACAAAATATAATTTCTACTTAATTCAACATTTTCAAAGATTTCTCAACTTATAGCTTATATAGCTATAATTTGTACAACTTGAACATATTTAAAATCTTTATATCTGAAACTTGTTTTCATTGCCTATTTAAATTTGTTACAACTTATGGCAGTCTTATTCAGTTCACTATATTTTCCTTTTGATGTAAATGGCCTTGTGTAATTTGGTAGGAAAAGTGTTAAAACGTAAACTAATATAATATGAATGCTGACACCACAACGTAGCTGAACACCCGCTGAATGTGGCGAAACACCAATCAATCAATCTGAAACATTTACATGTTTCAATAATGCCTATTTAAAATTTGTATCGCTTATGTCTGTTTCCTATTCAGTTCATTTTCGTTTGCTTTTCGATGTACGGCCTTGGTTCAGTTCACATTGAAGGAGATCAATATTAAAATGTAAAATATCAAAATGTAAAATGTGCACGCCAATCAATCAATCAATCAATCAATCAATCAAACAAATATCAATATCCCAAGTAGGGGAGTCCGGGATAGCTTACATTTTGTCCGAGGCATAAGCATGTAAAATATGTGAAAAAGGGTAGGATACTAGGAAACAAAGTCAAAGTCAAATTATAGACCAGAAATCTGTATCATTATTAGTCTACTACGTACTCCATATATAACACTTGAATACCTGTGTGTGCTAGATATTTGACAAATATGTATTATGTCAGTAAATTGTTGCACTGTATCACCTTTTCGGGAGATGCCTGTAGGTATCCTATAACAATTGGAGATTCAGATCTATCCAGATAGATGACGAATAAACAAGAATTCATTTTTTTATTATTTGAAAATATAGTTTTCACATGCACGTTATATAACAGCTAGCGTGTCTTTCAAAACAATTTAATATAGTTGATAACAAAACAAATGGAACATTTTATCTTTGTGATCAAGGCTGTCTACTACGGACTGTCTACTACGGACTTTGTGAGATTACTTTCAGATAAACAAGTTTAAGTAGTATACGTTAGATTAAAATATATGTTCTTGATAATAGAACACCATAGGCTACAATCACATATACTTATGGAGGCTGATTTTTGCCAGCGCATCCTAAGTTACCAAAAATATTTCTGTGAGACAAATTGGAGTGGAACAAACACAAAATCTTGAATATACAACATCAAATATTTCAGTCTTAGAAAATTTTCACTTCGTTTTTCTAAAAAAAACACGATGGGAGAACTTATGATGCGCTGGCAGAAATCAGCCTCCATAGATACTGTCCTTTGTACACCCTAGCTTAGTTTTTGAGATGAATACAGTTATTCCCCAACAGCATAAAATAATTTGAGTGACATCAAAAATAACTAATCTGCAAAGGAGAAATTTGGATCTAGTCATTTGAAAAAGATTCTTGAAAAAAGTTAAAATAATGAGGACTATGATAAATAATCAAAATTTAGTTGCTCAAAATTACCAAACGGTAATTGTAACTAGAACACCAGGCGTCTCGGCACAATCAGATCTATGTTTGGACGTGTGAGGTGTAAGCATTTGCTTGGCTGAGATTTTTGTACGATTTGAAAAATACGTCAAAAGTGTTAAATACAAGGGCAAACAAAAACTGACCCCCTTAACTTGTATAACCATGTTGGTGATAGAAGGAAAGTGCATCCAGTCGACACTCGAAAATCCAGTCGAATATGCTCGCCATTTGGCGGCCATCTTACTACTCTCGTTAACAATTAAAATTACATTTTAAACGTTATCAGTAATGTGCGAGGGGGGCATTTTTTATACTATAAAAATTTCAAGAGTTACATTTTCCAAACAGAGTTGAAAATCACATAATTGGACAAGTTTAAAACAAAAAGTGCCAAAACTTAAAATTACACATTTTGTTCAATTCTGTTCTGTGTCGTTATGTATGGACTACGCTGTAGACTTATAACGGTATCTAATTGAAAGGAATGCAATTCCAAGTAACTATAGGAACGTGATACGCGGGATAGCAGTTTGATAAGGGCTAATCTTGATGAATCCGATCTTAACTTCAATTGCAAGCCACCACAGGAGTTTAACCCCGATTGATTATGAGCTAAATCTTGTTTTAGGAATTTTACAATTTCGGAAAGTATTTCCGTGTCCTTGCTGCATGTTTATCATATTAGATGATTCTTAAGGTAAATGCAAGCGATGGCCTGATCGCAGTGGGTATATACTATATAACAGGGTCTAAACGGGAAAAGTTGTAATCGACAGCGCCCAGGATCAACAGGCAAACGCCAATCTACATTGTAAAACCCATATTCTTGATCATTATAGGCGGTTGAATTAAATTGGTGATTTGAGCGCTAGGAGTGAAAAATACAGAAATAACCGTTACAGATAATAGTTCGCCTCAATTTAAATGCTGACTAAAGAAAATCCTGAACATCTAAATATAATCGCCATTCACATATAGATTACAATTTACAGACAAACAAATTTGAACGATGCTTGGTTGACGATTCGTGATTTGCGAAGGACCTATGTTCTGCCACGAAATAGCGAGTTCAAAACTGAGATTTAATTCAGATTGTTAAAACTTATATTGTTTATTGATTGATACTTGTATGAACCGGCTCAGCTACATACAATATTGAATAAACCACGACGAACAACTTATACTTTTATTGATGGTGCCAGGTGTATCATCTGAATTGAACGGAGATGCAATTTCTGCCTCAAGCAGTTTTTGAAACAGATTTTAATATAAATTCATATAATCTGTACGAGGATCAAATGCATATAAATAACAGACAGGGAATCGCATAGTAGCTTCAGTGACCTTGTGGACCAGCAGTACTTGGGGGAGTAGAATGAACAAGGTGTGAACGAGAGACTGTCCATAGAACTTACTAAACTCACGGACAATAACACTGGGCTTCTTGAAGATGTCACTATCTTGCAGAAACCACCAATAACAGCTAAAAAGCGAGTGCGGTATAACCGTAACCCCTCGACTGTGACAAAACCGTCTTCAAATTTATGCAGAGTCGAGAAATCTTGTACTGTGCAAAAACTGGTGCGTTGGTAATTGTATTTCTAAACAAGAAATCTGAAACACTATCTGCATTGACCATAAATAGGATTTCAATATAAAAAGCATAGCCATTGATTTGTGCAATAACCACACGGCAGTATATTTTATTTGAGAAAAACATGGTTAAAATGTCATTTTCTCAATTACCATTTGTATTTCCCCATGATTATTGGCGATTTATTGGAATTTTAACATTCACTTAAATTCGTCACGCATTGACGTCAAGATTTTAATATTTTGTTATTACAATCTTCCAGTACCCATAAATACTCCATGCATGCATGCATGCTAGACAAGTAAACTATCTATACTGAAACCGGCCCTTAACTCGTAAACTAAGCATAGTTTGAGAAATGTGTTTGAAAATGATTACTTCATTTTGGTAAGAACGATTTGATTAAGCAAATTTGTTTATGTAATGGAACCAAGATACCACTAACTTCCGTCAACCGGGAAGAATAAAAATAAACGTTTGTAAGCGTTTTTAATTTGAGTCCCTATAATATATAAAATATACCAACAAGGTAATAGACCTAGTATAAATGACTTGGGGGCCAATAAAGCTCAAGGGGGCTTCGGTTGGTTTTATATCCCATTGGCAAAGTAAATTGATTTTAATTGATACCTGTAAATAACTAGTTCATTTATAATAATTTACATAATTGTGTGATGGTTATTTAAATTTGACAAGAATTTAAATTTATTAAAGAATGAAATCAAAACAGAAGTGACAGATATGAACATATAGAATTCACTGTGGGGGAAATTCAAATTGGTACTTCTCAAATTCTGATTTAAAAACGGTTTGTTCTATTCGTGGGATCAACTGACTGTAATAACTTTTATAAGCGGCATTTAGAAGCTGGACACATAACAAAAACGAATCTTGAGTTTGAAAACGGTCTTAGCAACTAGGTCGAAATATCGTTTATTAATATACACAGAAGTTGAAAATCCATCAGTCATGTTTGTGGCGTTAAGAAGTCAACGATTCGTTTAAAAGAATGGTTCCACTTTTTCAGACCTATGTCGTCCAGTGTTGAATTGTTGGACAGGTATTTGTCTAAACAGTATGTTATTCCTTGTTGCAGATCGCCATGGCTAACATCTTCTGGTGTGTTAATATGGCTGTCTTAACGGCTCAGTTAATTTGTGCCGATCAGCAATTTGCCGCCTCTCTCTATACATCGACTTGTGTCATGTCAGGACTGTGTACCATTCTACAAACGTCATTGGGAATCAGGTACCGTCTACAGGTTCTTTGCTTGTCTTATAATAAATTAGTTATTCGGCGAAATGTTCACATAGATGTAAAAATCATTTCAATTTTTAATCATGTTCGGATCCTTTAAATACCGTTCAATACAATCTTCTTCAGATTGCCTGTGTTTCAAGGGCCCTCTGCTATTTTCACCATCACTTACGTGAATGCTGCCACTGATGCCGCATGGGGCTGTCGAGGTTCGCCTGGTACAGGTTAGTGCCTAAATAGACGGGGAAGAAATTAAATTGAAAATGTGAACCAGTCGTCAAGAATCAGTATCTAATTAACAGCCAGTGATTTTGCGTGAAGCTGATTCCGGGGAACCCAGACCTTCGCTTGACTGTTGGAGTTCTGCTTCCAATTGGTTTACACTGTTTGCATAAAAATGATGTAATGATCGAATTTTACTGCAATTTGATCAGTTCCAATTATTAGCTCACATATATATAGCTGATGCACAATGCCCTCACACAGCCGTGGGTGAGATACACTGGGGGATGTCATGCCTGTAAGTAAATCTTAGATAGTCAAACAATAGGACCAGTCAGTCTAACATTGTATTAAATATGCTTACTTTCTAATTTCTAACTTGTCTTTATAAATGAGACCAGTCAGTGTAACATTGTATTATATACGATTTAACCGTTATTTATAACTTACTTTTAGGAACGGGATCAGTCAGTGTAACACTAAAGTCACATTATTCCGATAAACGAGCACAGATTGACCGAGAAAACAAAGATGTCGATATGGAAATGGATCACGACGACACATCCCGCCAAAACGCCAGGTTTGCCAAATCCACAGCAATGTGTAAGTCAGGAGCATGCAGAGACAACACACGCCGCAAATAATGCTGTTGATGACTTGAATTCTGCTAATCCTCGAAAGCGAGACTAGAGCCAAGATAGCCAGGGCAGTAGTGGACATGGGTATTGCACGTGCCACAAGGAAGTTTTCTGCGCAGTTCAGTCGCACCGTGAATGAGAATACCATCCGAAGCATAAAGTCTGCCTACTTGAAGAAAGTTAAGGCTAACCCACAGTTACAGATCCGGTCCCTTCCTAAAGCGACATCGGGCCATCCTCTTTTGATCGGAAAAGACCTTGACAATGCTGTGAAGGATTGGATTAAATCTGTAAGACTGAATGGTGGTGTAATAAATCGACGGATCTTGATGGCTGCTGCAGAGGGGATTGTGATGAAGAATGACAAGACAAAACTCGTGCGGTTTAGAGGCAGCATCCAGATTACAGCGACATGGGCTCGCTCTATCCTCAGCCATATGGGATTTGTAAAAAGGAAGGGGACAAAAGATGTAAAGAAATTGCCAGAAGACTTTGAAAGTATCAAGCAAAAGTTTGTCAAACGAGTGTCAGACATTGTGAACGACAATAGCATCCCAGATGAACTAGTTGTAAATTGGGACCAGACTGGAGTGAGCATGGTTCCTGGCGGCGACTGGACTATGGAGAA
Organism: Katharina tunicata; assembly: GCA_032466195.1. NCBI lineage: Eukaryota > Metazoa > Mollusca > Polyplacophora > Chitonida > Mopaliidae > Katharina > Katharina tunicata. The sequence continues at coordinate 17,068 of JAVFBZ010135291.1, forward strand.
GAGGGGGAGTCAACAAGTGACAATCACCGGTATTGACGACAAAAGGCAGATCACAGTACTTTTTGCTGTGAGCAAAGCTGGTCAATTGCTTCCTCCTCAATTGATTTATGCCGGGAAGACTAACCGTTGCCACCCCCAAGTTAAATTACCAGCTGGTTGGGACGTTACGCATACCGAATCTCACTGGAGTACGGACGAGTCCATGTTGCGATATGTTGACGAGGTGGTTATACCCTACTTCAGGAGACAGCGGAAAGCCCTGAAGCTGAGAGCGTCACAGAAGTGTCTGGCCATCTTCGATGTGTTTAGAGCACACCAGTCTGCAGATTTGATCGCCAAAATGAAGAGAAATAATATTTACTGTGTGTTTGTGCCCGCCTGTTGTACTGACAGATTATAGCCATTGGACTTAGCGGTAAACAAAGATTTCAAGGATGCTATGTAAGACTGTTTTCAACAGTGGTACGCTAATGAGGTCATGGCCACAATTGACACGGACAAGCAAGTCGATATACGAACCTCAGTGTTGAAGCCCATTCACGCCAGGTGGCTAATTAAAGCACATGAAATAATTGCTAAGAAAACGGACACAATCAAACTTGGATTTAGCAAAGCTGGATTGTTATGAAATGAGAAAGTGGACAGTATGTGATTGTAAAAAAGTAAGAAATTTGTATTGTTTTATATGTTTACTTTGATGCCAATTTTCATGTGCTGAAGAATTATACTTGCGGAAAATAAAGACATAGTTAACATTATACAAGCCAACCACTTTTTTAATAGTTTATTACCTGTAATTGACCAATTAGTTTCACCGGTTGAAACTTTCGCGGAAAATTAATTTACGCGAAAAACGGCGAAAGTTAATGCCGCGCGAATATTATGGCATTTACAGTACCCGTAATTTATAAATTATCATCAGGAATGGGATCAGTCAGTGTAACCTTGCATTATATTCGATCTAACCGTAATTTATAACTTAGCATCAGGAATAGGATCGGTCAATTTAACATTGTATTATATACGACTTAACTGTAATTTATAATTTATCATCAGGAATGGGATCAGTCAGTGTAACATTGTATTATATACGATCTAACCGTAATTTATAATTTATCATCAGAAATGGGATCAGTCAGTGTAACATTGTATTATATACGATCTAACCGTACTTTATAGCTTATCATCAGGAATAGGATCAGTCAGTGTAGCATTGTATTAAAACGATTTAACCGTAATTTAAAGCTTATCATCAGGAATGGGATCAGTCAGTGTAACATTGTATTATATTCGATCTAACAGTAATTTATATCTTATCTTTATGAATGGGATCAGTCAATGTAACATTGTATCCTAATCGATCTAACCATTATTTATAACTTTTCATCAGGAATGGGATCAGTCAGTGTAACATTGTATTATATACGATCTAACCGTAATTTATAGCTTATCATCAGGAATGGGATCAGTCAGTGTAACAATGTATTAAAACGATTTAACCGTAATTTAAAGCTTATCATCAGGAATGGGATCAGTCAGTGTAACAATGTATTAAAACGATTTAACCGTAATTTAAAGCTGATCAGGAATTGGATCAGTCAGTGTAACATTGTATTATATACGATCTAACGGTAATTTATAACTTATCATCAGGAATGGGATCAGTCAGTGTAACATTGTATTATACACGATCTAACCGTAATTTATAACTTATCATCAGGAATGGGATCAGTCAGTGTAACATTGTATTATATTCGATCTAACCGTTATTTATAACTTATTTTTTAGGAACGGGATCAGTCAGTGTAACATTGTATTATAAAAAGCCTAGCGTTGATCGACCTTGCGACTGACTGCAACTGGGTCACGACTCGATGCGACTGATCGCAAACAGTTTCATGCCGATATACGCGCTCTTGCGACTCGATGCAACTGGGAAAAATCCAATCGCAGTAAGTTGCACATGTTCTACTTTTTTAGCCAGTTGCAGTGAGTTGTGTCGATCTACGCGCTCGGATACCAGTCGCAGTTAGTTGCGGGCAATCGCTGAAAATGTCGATCTACGTTGAGGCCGTAGATCGAAATTTCTCAGGTGGAGTGAGTTGCGGCTAGTTGCATGTCGATCTACGCTTAGCTTTCGATCTAACCGTAATTTATAACTTATCTTTATGAATGGGATCAGTCAGTGTAACATTGTATTATATACGATCTAACCGTAATTTATAACTTATCATCAGGAATGGGATCAGTCAGTGTAACATTGTATTATATTCGATCTAACCATTATTTATAACTTATTTTTTAGGAACGGGATCAGTCAGTGTAACATTGTATTATATTCGCTCTAACCGTAATTTATAACTTATCCTCAGGAATGGGATCTGTCAGTGTAACATTGTATTATATACGATCTAACCGTACTTTATAGCTTATCATCATGAATGGGATCAGTCAGTGTAACATTGTATTATATTCGATCTAACCATTATTTATAACTTATTTTTTAGGAACGGGAT
>JAVFBZ010135302.1:0-22921 GCA_032466195.1 Katharina tunicata
TAGAGCAAATTTTCCCGCAAAGCATTTATTATTCGACAAGGCGATCTTGATTTACTGATCGCGGACAGAAAGAGCAATATTGTTACTGAAAGACTGTATCAACTTTTACACGAGAAATCCATTAGACCTACAGAAAACCCAATCAAAGAATTGAATCGAGCCTTGGCACATACCTTTAACGTAAATTTATGGTAATAATGAATTGACAAGACGTAAAGGCTTGCAAAATACACTGGTACATTCGGCAGTTTTGTGTTGCAGGGTGTGTTGCAGTAGCTGCATTTCGACAAAACCAACATTGCGATGCTCGATGAACTAATCTCTTACTTGTATCTTATATGACGTTTTTTCTGCTTCGGGTAGATTAGTTTTTTCGCAACATAAACTTTATAAATTTGACCATTGATATGCAACCACGATCTCGCGTCATTTTGTCATTCTTATTACTGACACCTCGGAAAATTCTATACTAATTTGAAACAAATGAATTTTAAAATAATAGGACGAATCTTTATGCCTATTAGCTATATATTGATTTATTCAGAATAATGAATAGAAAACGGAATCGAAGATTAAATGTAACGATGGTATTAGCTGTAATGATAAGTATATTTTTGTTCAAAGCGTTATCATTCCTACTGTATCAGTTGGATGTTTAAGTACTCAAGGCAGCTAGGAAAACGACAAGGGTCATTATCTGCATAAAAACAATTCGTGTACGCAAAACGTATGTGTAGTTTTAACTTTTTGTCTTACGTTCTTCATGGTCGCAGCTATTACTGTTGAAAACCGCTTACCACAATTCATTACGGTATGTGCTAACTTTCGCACGCACTACTATATATAATAGACTTTCTTTAGGGAAAATCACATTATGGTGGCTTCGACCAATTGACTGTGACCCAGGTGGCTTGTACCGCTTCAATAAAACATCTACACGGCTCGTGTGTGTTTGAGCAGGAACTTCCTGTGTCCTGGTGCTATTTGGTCAAAATGGCACAAGAAAGTTTATCTGTTGCGATGTCACGTGTTGCGTACTGTTATGGGTTGTCTTGATTGTTACTTGCGTTCTTAAAGATACAGTTTCTCACAAATAGGGCTGGTTTAAGCACGATATACGGAACACAAATCAAACAGGGAGCTGTCATGCTTACAGAATGAGCAAGGCCCGTAAATGTAACTTATTATGTAGCTATCCGATCAACTAATCATTTTTCCGTGAGTGTCAAGAGGATAATATGTCAAGTGTGCTTGTATGTAGCACCCAATAGCATGGTTGTAATTCTGTCACATTAAGACCTATTGGACACAATAAACAATTTTACCTATCAGGTTTGCCACAGACATGGACAGAAGAGCTCAATTGTGCAAACAATTGCATCGCACGGATTAAAGTACAGTACCGACCAGCATTAAATACATCACAATAGTGGTTTTATATTTATGTCTGATCCCTGATTCAACAGAAATTTGTGACACTGTTTCAGTTTAGCCTTTCTGCCGCCAATGTACCCTTAAGTGTGTCCTAACGGATATTTTAGTCAATCTTGAAAAATCTCTCATTAATAATCTCGCGTCTTAAACATTGTCTGCCATGGAAGCATGCCATATAGTTTATAATAAATAACTTAGAACAAGACATCCCCCTGACAAGAGTCCCAGCACTTGACGCCGGCGGCGATTTCGAAAGAAACTGTTGGAGCATTAATTGTCAACACTATATCAACTATCTTGTTAAAGACAAATTTTTAATCAAGACAGTGAGCAATATTAAGTTACTTAACTTTTGCCGTTCAAGTATTAAACAGAAAATACATCGGAAGTAGTTCGTGGTTTTACAAAGATATCTTTGTCTTTTCTGAGGTGCTTAAGGCTCCAAGACAGAGATTCTGCAATGGAGTCTCACAATTTATATAAAAAAAAAACCAACACGGTAAATCACTAGTTTATTACATTGACGTATTTGGTCGGTATCTTTCTGTCTTGATAGTCTACATAGATGTGGTATTTGCGTCTTTGATTTCATGTATTTGTTATAATCTGGCGTGAATCTAAAACGCAACTTTTGAATTTATGTAAATTAAATAATTGTGTGATTCCACTATAAGAAAATATAATCACGCATGTAATAATCAAATCTCGATCAAAGACAGATCTTAAACGAGCTTCCCTGTATTGTTTTATCGCATGTCGATCTGAGTACAAGGTATACACAGTACAATAACCTATTTGATAACTCAGTTTAACTCATCCGATTTCTGGAGTAAAAGAACTTTTACAAGAGTGAAAAACGGTATAAAGATTTCCTGCATAATTGTGGTTACTTTTAGAGTTGAGAACCACCAAAACTTAGTGTAGCTCACCCCAAAAAAAACATATGTTGTGCTAACGAAAAGGCATTTGCGTGGGCTCGTGAATGATTTGGGTAACTATTCGGCGCCTAGTGGAACAGCAATTTAAACGAATTAGCTGAATAGGGACCGGCAACAATATATTATGAAACATTAAGTGGAACTAACAAATTGTACCAGGAATTTGTTAGGTGGCCGATGTATGTGGTGCTAAAGGAGCAATGATTTTTCATAATCATTTGTTTTTTCTACTCTAATCTTGACTGTTCTTAGCGAAATCCAACATGTATTTGAAATAGGAGATGTTTTCGACCTTCGCAAGTCATTTTCTGGGCGGATGCCATATCGCTTGGAGAGGATTAGTACTCCGTGGTATCTGGTCAGTGAGTCACTGTGACCTAGCCAGAATGGTCTTCTAACCTATTACCTGGAGGCTAAATACTTAACACTTTAATGAGAATCCCTTCCGGACCACTCTTTGCGTCGAAATTTGCACCTTTAAACGTCACAGTCATATGTTAACAGCGGGCTCTGTTCATCCTATTTTAAAACAGAAGTCTTTCCTTTGTAAATGTATGTAATTGTCTACGAGTTATTCGTCGATGGCTCTGCAGTTCTGATCTTTAGTTTTAACTGAAATACTATATATGTTACCAAAGCACCTAAAGTGGTTAAACGTTATCGACCTATACCATTTGGACTTGAAACCGCTGAAGTACGATTTGGCAGTCGACACTAGCCAAATCTAAATGTTCAATGCTTCTGAACTACAATGCTGTATGCGCCTTTAATAGATTGACTGGAATTTGTTTTTAAAGTTTACCCCAAGTTATAGTGTATGCATTCCCTTTTTATAGAGACTTACATATCTGAACAGAAGACCATATATTGAAGTAACAAAATCAAGACTATTTTACATGTTGCACGCATCTGACGAGCATCATGCTTGTACATGGGTCTTTTTTGCACTGCAATAACACATCGGTTTTACTTAACCTGAGAATGTGTTTTGCCTTAGGAATATTCCTTTGAACGAGAGGTCTATTTATATTTTGTCATTTCTGACTATGGCAGAATAGCCTTCATCAATGGATCGACGTACCGTTTATATTCCCTCAAGCGTACATGACTTTCGACCAGACTATTTCTCACTATCTCACGTTCTCTCTTTGTTACAGAATCTGCGGTGTGAAATGTCAGTTTAAAACAGTTGATAAATGAACAGTAGCTGATTTGTATCCGACGTATTTTTCAATCATCAAAGAAAGGTCCATTTCAATCAGATTTCTGAACTTTGACGGGTAGAGGGGAATGTATTTTTATATGCAACAAAGCTGTCATAACATCGAAGAGGGGAATTTTAACATCACGACAATGTGACTTTTGAATGAAAACTAAGCAAATGCAATTTATTGTTTTAAGCAATGAACTAGTTAGTTAAGTTAGTTTGGTATTTTCCGTCCTCTGAAAGTTCATTTTACCCGTATGGCAAATCCGAGATGATAGAAAATGACGCATATCAGTTGAAAAAAAGGACACGTGCACGTTGAAGGAGATGACTCTTACCAGATTAAGAGGATCATCGCATACCAGCACTAAGACTTAAACATGTGCATCGATGATATGTCTACCAGAACACAAACATACAGTACACACAGATTTTGTGGAAGCATACAAATTACAACGCCATCAACTCTCATTGATACTGAACACATCGTTACACATAAGTTACACCTCGATATGAGGCGAGTTGTTTTAGGAACATTTATCCCTCAGCAATATGGTTCGGATATAGCAATATAACATCAGTAATAGTCTGATAGCAAAGCATTCATCGTAGGCATAGATTCACTGTCTGGAAAAGCAAATTCCCCTTATCATACAAGTTAACGACCATTTAGTCAAACATTAAGCGCTAATAAAAAAAATAAACGCCTGGTTTAGGTTTGGTTCAGGAGGTATTTTACGCTGAGGTATGTTTAATGTTATTGAGCTATATTGAAACAGTTTATGCTTTATACAAATTTCAAGGGAAATAAATGGGTATAATGGTATATTTAGCTTTATTTGAAATCAATAACCTGTATTTTTTCACCTAGGTAGAATAAGGCATAGCTGTTGAATTTTGTTTTATCACTGGAAGCTTTCGATCACACATTGCATTTTGGGGGGTTAGGTATCTTGCATCTGATATCACAGTTAATACATATTCTATAGCCGATATACAACACAATATTTAGTTATTTTCAGAAATTAAGGAATGAGCTTTGCCAGTGTTATCATACATCGTACTAAAACTAAGAGTGTCAGTGTGTTATTTTCTGTAAAGTGCTTCGTTGACATATTATTTTGCTGTGTTCTGTTTGTTGTTTGGGATTTAAAGGCTGCACAATTTGAGATGAAATTTGACTACTTGTTTATGTATTTGCAGCCTTTTACTGCCTCGTAAATATTTCCAATGCCCGTTTCATGTGCCTTGGGTTCACATAAATATCATGATAGCTCATATATTGTCAATTACATGTGATTTATTGCAGAATCAGGGTCTAATGTTTTCTTGGCATGGACGATAAAGACTCTCAATGATTTGACCCGCTAAAGCAATGATACCTCCCGGAAAAAAATATTGGGTGTACAAATAAATACTGAACATACAGATGCATTAACAAAAATGTTATCAAAATGCAGATTTCGTGAAAATGTTCTCAGAATTAAGTTACAAAATTTGTATCGAGACAGTGCAGTACTAATGTACTAACAGGTTAAGATACACTATTATACAGTAGCAGCATAATTTAACTGGTTGGTTTGGCGTTTTACATAATTATATTTAAGTGATGGAAAGTCAGCACCACTTTTAATTGGCGAGTTTAACCTCAATGTTTTTTTAAAACACTTCCATGCAGGAATGTTTTTGAACTGTGGGCACACTCAGACTGGTCTGCTGCATTAAGGAGAGAAACATTAATGTAATTTACCAGAAGAGATACACGGAGAATATACATATATCTAGTAAGGTATAAGCAATAGACTGCGTGAATTCACAGTGCTGAAATAAACAAGGGACAATGTTGTTTTAGTTAACGTTTCAACAGTTTTCAAAAATCAATAAAACAAAAAATAAAAAAATGGTACTACTTATTTTATGTCAAACTTTACACAAAGTAGGATAACAAAAAATTCGTTCCTTAGAAGACAAGACCACATGGATTATATAACCAATCTGTGCTCTTATATTTACCTTGACTGACGAGACCTATAAGGCATCATCCCCAAACAGCAATTTTCTAAAACAGGTAAAACTGCTTAAAACTTTGACAAAACAATCAACTCCAGAAATATAGGTTCGATGGAATATAGATAGTCAAAAATTACGCACACAAAAAAGTAGGATTTCCAAATTGCATGATTAATAACCAGAAAGTTATCTTTTTAGCAGACGAGTAACAAAGAAAGGAAGGTTTTCCGAAGTACTTGGAAAAGTGGCTGTCATAGGTCATTGGCAAATGTCCAACCACCAACAATTATGTAATCAGAAAAATGTAATCAATATCCACCGAATACAGTTTTATGTTTAATTAAGGGCTTGTTATTCCTTTTGTAAGCTGGTCATTACCGGCAACTGACTGCAATCAACAGACTTGTGATTAATTTGCATTACCGTCCAGCTGGAATTACTTAAATCCAAGACAGACAAGTTAGAAGGAGAAAATATAAATTAGCAGATTGGAACTTTGGAACAATTTCAAAAATATAACACAATTATGCCTAAAGAATAGCGTTTCCATACTGGGATTTCATTACACAATACGTCTACAACTCAAAAAGGTAAAATGCAAGGTTATTTACGTCTGTTGCAGTTTAAATCGAATGACATCACACCCTTGTTCTGTCTGTCGCTTTGAAACACAATCAGTGTTCGTTGGACATCTGACCATTGATGCTCCCAAAATAGACTATCGCTTGGGAGGAGTTATTGTCCCGAATGGGGTCACGAGATACATGTACATTCTAAAGGAGAGGCAATACTCATCATTTATTTATCATTATTATTTACAGTAAATGATTTAATGGTGCACTTGTTGGAGATAATACGTTTAACGACAATACATTGGATGTTGCCTGAATAAATTTATAACCCACCAACCAGGGAAACGACCTCAGATGCTATCATGAGGCACCAAGAGCACAATGTACAATTTGTAAATTATCAGGAAACAGTTTATTATTTATCATCGTTCCTGAATTTTCCAAACGCAACCAGAAAGAGCAAAAATACATTGACAGGGTTCAAATACTGTAACCGAGATGCGTCCATTAGACCTAGGTAAGACTTTATTGACGGGTATAAGGATTGTCTCCAGCCAAGTGATTCCATTTATTTAATTTGACGTTATTGTTGTTTTGTGCGGCGTTTTTTAGTGGTGAGTGGGTTGATTCTTGATGACTTTAATTGCTTTCACGGTTTTAACCATTTACATTGTATAACCGTTGTTTGATGGCAAAATTATTAAAAACCAAACAACCAATCAGAACTGCCAGAGGACAATGATTCTCGTACGTTTCGAACGTTGTTTTACAACTTTGAAATCATGTGATAAAGAGAAAGGCTTGTTTCGAATAAAAGCACCATGCAGAACAAAATACAAAACAATACAGTAGTTTTCAACAGTTTTAAGTGACTGGAAACATAGCCTGCACAAATAGAAAAAAAACTGTTATTAGAGTGAAAAACAATTCGAGCTTTGATTCTATTCAAGAAAAAATAGAAAAACAAAAATTTAACATTCCACTGTTTTAATTTACATGCACCGTTGATATCACTAGAAATTCTCTGATACAATCGTCAAGTAGTACGAAACTACTAATATTTGTGTTTCAACACAAGTAAAAATAAACTTCAACCTAACAATACCATGATTAAATGAAATCACATCAGAATGTAATTATTGAGTTGGCTGGGCCAAATGCATTCCAACAAATACAGATTACAAAGCATATCAGAGTATTTGTGGTCCTTAACAAACTGAACAATTGTTGATCGTTGAACATTTGGATTCTGCTTTGAAAATTGTAATTGCGTTCATCAGTCGTAGTTTATTTGTCTTTAATATACCCATTGTCACTTCATTTAGCTACTATACGGCTTATCGTTCAAGAAAGAGTCACTTATCAGAGATTTGCATTAAATATTTGTCACTCAGGTAATACGATTGGCGAAACCTATATACTGGCAACTACGAAAATTAATAACGACGTACAAGAAAGTACAGGGTTTTAGAAGAAAGAAAATAAACAATAACATATTTCTATTTTGAATAATTGTTTCGATGCGGTCAATATAACAACTTTCCCCCCAATAACCATTCTGGGCTGCTATTTAAGGTTCTTACTTTGTTAAACGAGTGACATTTGTTTTTCCTGTTTTACGTCCGCCTTATATCATGAGTTTTTTTTTTAAACGAGAACAACGTTAAATGTCTAATGGCCAATTCGCCAATTCCACAATTCGAATCTATAATTGTATACTTTTTAGACTTTTTCCTGTAATGCGTACATAAGCCATTTTCATTTTCCAAGACAGGTGTCCGTTATTTTGGAACAACTGAAGCCCAGACGGATCCACGACGTCACCGAGATGCGAACATCTCTTCCTTGAATCCAAAATAACGTAAATAAATCAATGCGTGTGTCATATACATAAATCATCAATTCATAAATTTAACACTGCCATTGATGGGCGTAAATGCGGAGGAAATATTTGTATATTGAAATTATTTGTGGATTGTCCTGCAGTTAAAACAATCAGCTAACGTGGTTATTGGCGAAGAGTTGTTTTCTTTTTACTTCTTCTTGGATTTGCAGACGCCAATGAACAAAGAACAAAACTTATATAATCTGAAAGTAATGCCCACTCTACAAACGATGTATTCAAGTCAGTTAAATTAAGACAAAGGTATCCCGTATTGTGTGCACAAACGTTAATAAGTATATACAGGTATCCCGTGTTGTGTGTTATGTGCACATACGTTAACAAGTATATAAAGGATATTGCCCGGGACTGCAGACATCACGATATAGGTTTTATCAGTGTTTCTTCCCATTTTTTCACCAAACACTTGTATTTATAGTCAACATACAGATGACATTCTACTGAGTACCATGTCCACTATGATGAAAACATGAAATGAACAGTAAAGAACTGAGAATATTTGTTTTTACTCATTCAGGCTTGACTTTATATTCAGTCCAATTAATCAGCCCCGTTCTTGAGCAGAAATGTGTTAATCAGGTCTAATCCAATACATTGTAGCCAATAACACTGACCTTGTCTTCTGTTAATATAGTGCTAGTCACAACTAAATACAAAGGTATTAGAGAAGTCTCTTTGAAACGTAATGAGTATTTGAATAGTCATGCCTTAATCATATATGCCTGTGATTGTATTCTCCTGACATTTTACCATTATATGTTTAGTAAACACCAGGTTCATTATGCAACTGGAATAAAGACATTCAACATTTGGAGCGATTTTGTGCTTTATGGAGAAGAAACAAAATCTAAATTCCCCATTACTGTCCCTTCCAGTCGATCAGTAGTAAACTGCGAAGGATGAAAGTAAACCTCATTGGTTAACAAGAGACTCTCAACAGCCTGAAAGGATTTGTAGAATTACGATTTAACAGGCTGCTCAGCGAGAACAAGAATTAGGCGAAAATCCCACAAAATAGCAGTTTTTGTTATAAGATAATGTCTTCAGCTTCTAGCTGTTAAGTTTCATATCCCATTTACATGTACAAGAAGACGAATGACCCCTTCCTATTCCGTCTTGGCGGTATTAGTCGTTTCAAAGGTAGAACAAAGCCGTTTTCCACAAATCAGACCATCCCTATAGAGCTTTTGTTGTGACATAAATGTCCACAACATTTAAATAGCATAGCAGAGGCAATGTTAGTAATTTTTTTGTTTTCTTTTAAGTGAATGTATGCCACTAAATACTGTTTACAACGTATATGTATTGCTATTAAGCAATATTCGTTCATTTGATCATGTGGTTAAATTTGAAAACAGTATTTCAGTACATCGGCCATACATTTTATTTGTCTTTGCATACTCGTGGCCACATTTCATTGAACTGTTACACAGTTCAAATGTCATTATCAGAGACGTTAATGTAATATTTGTGTCTCACGATTACGACCTTCGCAAAATGAAATTGAGATGAAAACGAATAGAGATGTACGAAAACAATTAATCTTTTTGCAGAAAGAAAACACGTAGAAATGTTCTTTTTGCGAAACTGGTTTTGCTGAGCCTAACCCTAACTTTCCTCATTGATTCCTTGATGTATGATAACATTTTAAAACTTTTCCTTATTTCAAACATCGATTTTTAAGCTGATGTTTCAGAGTGTGTGTATAGCTGACGCTTTTTGCGTTTATATTGATTTAAACCTCTCTGTCTTGTCTTGTGACATTACGATGAGTTGAGAAACAACCGTCGTTGGATTTTCACTTCCTGTAATCAATTTAAATTTATCATGAAGAAATAAACAAACATTCTATAACAGCAAGGAACAACGTCGTTTCCTGTCCAATCTACAAATTGTTACATACGAAAATAGAATGGCTAATATTAGCAAATATTTGTTATAAGGACACATCTTTTTAAGATTTAAAATCAAATTATTATTTACTTGATAATGATGAGATTCAAATTAGCTCCAGGTATCCCTGTCGTAAATCCAATGTGAAGCCACTAATACGCGAGTCACATCAAGTTAACAGTGTTAGCGCTCTGTGTACAAGCTATGGGAAAAGTCTCAATCTTGAAATAATTTATTGTTTGCAGGTATATGAATCCTCTATATGGACATGACACGTCATTGCTTGTTTGCCTTGCCTAGGTATACAAAAAATGTTTTATTCAACGTTGAATTTTAACATCATATATATACATTAGTTCAGACAGGACCAGACAGTTCAGACAGTTCTTTGACCCATTCTGACAGATTTACCTTTTACTGAGAAAAAACATTTATATGTTAGAAATAGTAATTGATATCGGTCCTCAAGCCAATACTAGAATTTCTGTAAATCCGTTGACTGAATCCGTTCAAAACCTCAGACTTCTTTATAAACATACGAAGACGTGACGGGGCATACTTATTGATGCTTATTTAGATTTTACACCCTAAGACTAAGGGCGGTGATTTCACAGGAGAACTCAGGAGAACTCTTTCAAATTGGTTTTCTTGTGTTAGCCTCGTCGCTTTCTTAATGAACAAAACCGTTCACCTGAGTAAGAAGAGTCCGTTATCAACGTTATTTAAATATTCAGAAAAAAGTCAAATATTGAGATTCTTTACGTGAAATTTGACTTCTGTCTCATATTTGTTTAGTGTAACATCAGACCATATCTCAGAGAAGACGTTGTGTTTAAAAAGCTTCTAAGTTCCAGTGTGAATGGGTATTAGTGAAGACGTCGTTGTGTCAACTTATGTGAGTAAGTGTGTCTTGGAGTTTTTCGTCATCCTTTTCTTTATTTGCTGGTGTCCAAACACCCCATAGTGGCGGAATAGTATAAGTCTAATGAGAATTGAGTGCTGCGTTATAGCCGAGGGCGCCTTTCAAAAAACTAACTTGGGGTTTGAGGTTAAACAATTTGATTGGAAAATAATAATCAAATAGTGAGAACAAAAATGACAGGAAATACTTTCTAAAAACAAAGTATCTTGTTTCAGTGGCATTTAGAAGCTGGGTAAATTACAACGTCAGTTTCTAAACAAGGTATAGACTGTTCTTTTACCATTTAAAGTATATTTTGTTGAGATTTGTAACCATTGCTTGAAAACGACCTTAGTATCTAGATCGAAACGTCGCTTAACAATATATCCAGAAGTTGAAAATCCATCTCAGTCGTCATGTCTTTGTGAAAAACAAAGTAGTAATAAAGGCACTATACCGAATTTCCACTGGGAAAATAAAGGAACGATGAGATTAAACGTTGTTATATATCACTCTATCACACAAGTGAATTATGGCAGAGGTATTAGAGAGAACAAGGCTATTACCCTCATAATAAACCATAGCGAAGAAACGGTAATTATGACGAATAGGCTCACCAGAGACATTTACGTACTGTGATGGAAGGAAATTTTCATCATGTATTTATTGGTTTTATGGTAGTTAATATATCCATGGGGCACTCGATACCATTTTACGTATAGCGACATTACTTCGACGATGTTTTATGAATAAGTACAGATGTAAATATCCGGATAACGATCACAGAGGTAATATTGGGCAGGGCGATACGTATATCCGTATTTTGCACATGAAACAACCGACAAGCAACACATAATTTTCATCCAAATCCTCAATAGTTGGAATTAGCTGATATAAGCTCGATATTTGACATTCGACAATGTTGGGGACCCTGGAATTCAACATTGGACATAAGCTATTATTGCTTGTATGTCTGTTTCATATTGTTCAGATTATTTCACTTAGATGACGGTGTTCCCAGACACTGTTTGTCAAATTTAAAGGCTGTAATTCAAAATATTTAATAAAATAGATATGGATATCATTAACTTCCTGAGAAAATCGTCCTTCTGTGGTATTAAACTTTATCAAAAGAAACCTATAACTCGATTGTGGTGATTTATTTCATTTTACATAACTAAATCAAACCTCAGCATAGCAAAGCATCACATTCAGTGTTGAACAGTCGGAGATGGAGTAGGATATGAGGTGGCGCATTTCCTGAGGTTTTTGATACTTTAATCTTATTGATTGCATTAGAAGCTGAATTCAGTCAGATCTTCAATATTGTAAGTGAAAGACATTATCGGCCTTTACACGACAAATCCATTAGGCCTAGACAAGACAAAGCCAAAGATGGTAATATCCTCTTTGCACTTCCTTCAAATTACAATTTGTGATGGCAGAAGAACTGCCAGGTTTAAGTGAGCGTCTTTCTGGCATAGATGTAATTTCGTGAATTCTTTGAATTCACGAAATTATATTTATGCCAGAAAGACACTTAATTAGGCCTGGCAGTTCTTCAGTTGCGCCAAGAAATGCTTGGAGTCGCTACATTTTAGAAACAAGTTCAGGTTCCACAAAAATAAAATTGGGTGACTGACGAAGGAACTTTTTTGCGATAGCGTTTTCTTTGCAGTTTTGTTGACACTCTTACAACGTTCAAGTTTTAAACCGTCCAAACGGGGTTTGACGTAGGACTCAGCCGTATGTACGATAACATCACAACGCTGCTTGTAAATGTCTTTGGTGACCCTATTTGTCATAATTACCGTTCCTTCGCTATGGTCTATTATGAGGGTAAGAGCCTTGTTCTCTCTAACACCTCTGCCAGAATCTACTTGTGTGATAGAATCGTCCATGACAGTGATCTATAACAACGTTTAACCCCATCGTTCCTTTATTTTCCCAGTGGAAATTCGGTATAGTGCTTTTATTACTACTTTGTTTTTAGAAAGTGTTTCCTGTCATTTGTTTCTCACTATCTGATTATTATTTTCCAATCAAATTGTTTAATCTCAAACCCCTAGTTAGTTTTTTGAAAGGCGCCCTCGGCTACAACGCAGCACTCAATTCTCATTAGAATTATACTATTCCGTGACTATGGGGTGTTTGGACACAAGCAAAGAAAGAAAAGGATGACGAAACACTCCCAGACACACTTACTCGCATAAGCTGACACAACGACGTATTCACTAATACCCATTCACTCGGGAATTAAGAAGTTTTTTAAACACAACGTCTTTTCTGAGATGTGGTATGATGTTACACTAAACAAATATGAGACAGAAGTTTAATTTCACGTAAAGAATCTCTATATTGGACTTTTTCTGAATATTTAAATAACATTGATATCGGACTCTTCTTAATGCAGGTGAACCGTTTTGTTTCATTAGAAAGCCATCAGACTGACACAAGAAAAACAATTTGAAAGAGATCTCCTGTGTTGAAAATAAAATTCCCGAATGCCAGTGGCGGCATCGATGAAATCACCGCCCTTTGTCTCAGGGTGTACAATCTAAATAAGCATCAAGAGTTATGCTCCGTCACGTCTTCGTGTGTTTATAAAGAAGTCAGAGGTTTAGTACGGATTCAGTCAGCGGATTTACAGAAATTCTAGAAATGGCTTGAGGACTGATATCAATTATTATTTCAAAGAAGGGGTCCTGTCTGAACTAATAATGTTAAAATCCAACGTTGAATAAAACATTTTTTTTTATACCTAGGCAAGGCAAACAAGCAATGACGTGTCATGCCCACATAGAGGATTCATATAGCTGCAAACAATAACTTATTTCAAGATTGAGACTTTTCCCATAGCTTGTACACAGAGTGCTAACAATGTTAAATTGATGAATTGATGGCCTTGATGTGACTCGCGTATTAGTGGCTTCACATTGGATTTACGACAGGGATACCTGGAGCTAATATGTATCTCATCATTATCAAGTCTATAAGAATATGATTTTAAATCTTCAAAAGGTGTGCCCTTATAACAAATATTTGCTAATATTGGCCATTCTATTTTTGTATGTAACAAATTGTAGATTAGACAGGAAACGACGTTGTTCCTTGTTGTTACAGAAAATTTGTTTATTTCTTCCTGATAAATTTAAATTGATTACAGGAAGTAAAAATCCAACGACGGGCGTTTCTCATCTCATGGTAACGTCACAAGACAAGACAGAGAGGTTTAAATCAATATAAACGCAAACAAGCGTTAGGTATAAACTATACACACACTCTGAAACATCAGCTTAAAAATCGATGTTTGAAATAAGGAAAAGCCTTAAAATGTTATCATCCATCAAATAATCAAGTCTTTAAGTCTATAATTATATGATTTTGTTTGAGTCTTAAAAAACTGTGTCCCTATAACAAATACTAATTGCTAATAATAGCCATTCTATTTATGTATGTAACAATTTGCAGAATAGACCAGGAGCGACATTACTCTTTGCTGTTACAGGAGTTCACTTATTTCTTCCTGATAAGTTTATCTTGATTACAGGGAGTCAAATTTTACTCAGAGAATCCATTGTTTTGTGTGGCAAATTATGAAACACGACCGGCGTTTCTCACCTCACGGTAACGCAACAAGACAAAATCAAATTAAACGCAAAAACACGCTCTGAACGTCAGCTTAAAAATCGATGTTTGAAATAAGGAAAAGTTTTAAAATGTTATCATACATCAAGGAATCAATGGGGGAAGTTAAAGTTATGCCTAGCAAAATGAGTTTCGCAAAAAAGAACATTTCTAAGTGGTTCATTCTGCAAAAAGATTAAATGTTTTCGTACATCTCTATTCGTTTTCATCTCAATTTCATTTTGCGTAGGTCGTAATCGTGAGACACAAATATTACATTAACTTCTCTGGTAATCACATTGGAGTTGTGTAACAGTTCAATGAAATGTGGCCAAGAGTATACAAAGACAAATAAAAAATATGGCTGATGTACTGAAATACTGTTTTCAAATTTAACCAAATGATCAATGAACGGCTATTGCTCAATAGCAATAACAAACATACCTTCTTATTATATACGTTGTAAACAGTATTTAGTGGCATACATTCACTTAAAAAACAACACCAATAAATGACGAACATTGCCTCTGCAATGCTATTTAAATGTCCCTGGTGAACATTTAAGTCACAACAGTAGCTCCACAGGGATGGTCTGATTTGTGGAAAACGGCTTTGTTCTACCTTTGACTCGACTAAGACGGCTTAGACGAAATAGAAAGGGGTCATTCGTCTTCCTGTAAATGTAGATGGGATTTGAAACTAAACAGCTAGAAGTCCATTAAGACCACTAAAGACATTATCTTAAAACAAAAACTGCTATTCGGGGGGATTTTCGCCTAATTCCTGTTTTCGCCGAGCCGCCTGTTAAATCGTAATTCTACAAATCCTTTCAGGCTGCTGAGACTCTCTTGTTAACCAATGATGTTTGCTTTCATCCTTCGCAGTTTACTGCTGATCGACGGGAAGGGAGAGTAATGGGGAATTAGATTTTGTTTCTTCCCCATAAAGCACGAAATAACTCCAAATGTTGAATGTCTTTACATGTATATCAATTGCATTGTATAATGGACCCGATGTTTACTAAACATCTAATTGTAAAATGTCAGGAGAATACAATCACAGGTTAATGAGTTCTGCATGACTATTCAAATACACATAACGTTTAAAAGAGACTTCTCTAATACCTTTGTATTTAGTTCCGACTAGTACTATATTAACAGAAGACAAGGTCAGTGTTATTGGCTACAACGTCTTGGATAATATCTGATAAACACATTTCTGCTTAAGAAAGGTTGAATAAAGGGGCTGATTAATTGGTCTAAATCCAAGTTTTACAAATATTTCCACCACATGTACGCCGAGCAATGGCAATGTTAAATTTATGAATTGATGATTTATGTATATGACACACGCATTGATTTATTTACGCAATTTGGGATTCACGGAAGAGATGTCCGCATCTAAGCTCATATCTGTCTCAGTGACGTCGTGGATCCGTCTGGGCTTCAGTTGTTCCCAAAACATCGGACACCTCCCTTGGAAAATCAAGATGGCTTATGTACTCATTACAGGAAAAAGTCTAAAAAATATATACAATTACAGATGCCATTTGTGGCTTTGCCATTAGACATTTAACGTTGTCCTCGTTTTTAAAAAATCTCATGACATGAGGTGGACGTAAAACAAGAAAATAAAAATGTCACTCGTGTAACAAAGTAAAAATGTTAAATATCAGCCCAGAATGGTTATTAGGGAAAGCCGTTATATTGACCGCATCAAAACGAATTATGTAAAAGGGACATATGTTATTGTTTATTTTCTTTCTTCTAAAACCTGCTACTTTCTTGTACGCCGTTATTTATTTTCGTAGTTGCAAAATATAAAGGTTTCGCTGATCGTATTACCTGAGTGACGAATACTCACAGATTCTCTGATATGCTTTGTAATCTGTATTTGTTGGCTTGCATTTGGCACAGCCAACTCAATAATTGCATTCTGATGTGACTCCAAAGGGAATTGTTAGCTTGCAATTGATTTTTTTTAATGTGTTGAAACACAACGAATAGTAGTTTGTTCTACTTAACGCTTTTATCAGAACATTACTAGCGATAGTGGTGGTGTATGTAAATTAAAATACATGTAGCAAAATGTCAACATTTTGATGATTTGTTTTCTTTCTATTCTTGAATAGAATCAAAACGCGAATTGTTTTCACTCTAATGCTAAAAATTCTGTTTGTGCGGGCTATGTTTTCAGTCATTTAAAACTGTTGAAACAAACATACTGTATTTTGTTTGATGTTGTTTTGCATGGTGCCTTTATTGTAAACATGCCTTTCATTTTATCTCACGATCTTGAATATTTAAAACAATATTCGAAACGGACGAGAATATATAGTTTTCCAATCAAACTTCGAGTATATAACCATGAAGACACAAAGACAATCGTTATGACCACCTTTAATGCATTTCGGTTACAGCATTTGCGCCCTGTCAATATATCCTTTCTCTTTCATCCTGCATCCAGTAAATTCAGGAACGATGATAAATAATCACCTGTTATACATTTTACATAATGCTCTTATGATAGCATTTTGGGTCGTTTTCCTGTTTGCTAGGTTAGAAATTTATTCAGGCAACATCGGCAATCTATTGCCGTTAAACGTGGACCATTAAATGATTCACTCGAAATACTAATGATAAATACATGATGAACATCCCCTATAGTATGTAGATGTACCCCTTGACCCCATTCGGGATATAGCTGCTCTCCAATGATAGTCTATTTAGCGGGCAACAACTTTCAAATGGCCAATAAATACTAATTGCGTTTTAGAGCGACATGCAGAAGTTGTGTGTTATCATTTTAACAGCATATTAGACGCAAATAAATTTGAAATTTACCTGTGAACATTATTGAAAGTGCCTTTATAACTTATGCATTCTATGTATATGTGTTGAGTTACGAAATCGCTACCCGTTTATCATAGTTGTCCTATACTTTGAATTGTTCCAAAGTTTCAATGTGTTAATTTATATTTTCTCCTTCTAACTCTATTGTCTCTCTTGGATTAGTATCTCCATCTGGACGGTACTGTTAATTAATCACAAGTCTGTTGATTTCAGTCAGTTGCCGTTAATGACCAGCTTACAAGGGGCTAACGAGCTCTAAATTAAACACAAAACTGTATTCGGTTGATATTGATTACATTTTTCCGATTACATCGTTGTTGATTGTTGGACAAATGCCAATGACCATTGACAGTCAACTTTCCAAATACTTCGGAAAATCTTCTTTTCTTTGTTACTCTTCTACTTAACAGATAACTTTCTGGTTATTAATCATGCAATTTGGAAGTCCTATTTTACAACATGTGCCTGCTTTTGTGTGTGTGTAATTTTTGACTATCCATATTCCATCGAACCTATATTTCTCATCTGGAGATAATTGTTTTGTCTAAGTTTTACACAGTTCTATTGCAAAATATCATACCTGTTTCAGAAAATCGATGTTTGGGGATGATGCCCTATAGGTTTCCCCAGTCACAGTACATATAAGAGCACAGCTTGACTCGAAAACCACGTGGATTTGCCTTCTAAAGAACGAATTATTTGCTATCCTACATTTTGTAAAGTTTGACATAAAATAACTGTAAATTCAAAGTCTATTGCTTATACCTTCCTCGATATACATGTATGTATATTCTCCGGTCGTGTATCTCTGCTGGTAAATTACATAAATGTTTCTCTCATCATTGCAGCAAACCATTTTGAATGTTTCATCAACCCAGTTAAAAAACATTCCTCCATGGAAGCGTTTTCCACAAACTTTGAGGTTTAACTCGCCAATTAAAAGTGGTGCTGGATTTCCATCAGTTAAATACAATTATGTAAAACGCCAAACCAACCAGAAATATTTATTTTATTTCTCTGACTTCGGAACATTTTGATAACACTTTTGTCTATGCATCTTTTAATTCAGTATTTATTTTTACAACCAAACATTTTTTCGGGAGGTATCAATGCATTAGCGGGTCAAAGCATTGAGAGTCTTTATCGCCCATGCCAAGAACACATAAGATCCTGATACTGCAATAAATCACATGTAATTGACAAGATATGAGCTATCATGATATTTATGTGAACCCAAGGCACATGAAACGGGCATTGGATGTCTTTACGAGGCAGTAAATGACTGCAAATAGTAATCAAATTCCATCTCAACTTGTAAAGCCTCTAAATATTAAACAACAGACAGATCGCAGCAAAATAATACGTCAACGAAGCAGTTTACAGAAAATTACACATGAACACTCTTGGTCTCAGTACGATGTATGATAGGTCTCAGTACGATGTATGATAATTCTGGCAAGCTCATTCATTAATTACTGAAAATAAATAAATATTGTCGGCTACACAATATACATGTATTACCTGTGATAAAAGATTCACGACACCTAGTTGTGTACGGTATATTTGTGTTCTGGTAGACATATCATCGATGCACATGTTTAAGTCTTAGTGCTGGTACGCCTTGAACCTCTTAATCTGGTAAGAGTCATCTCCTTCAACTTGTACGTGTCCTCTCTTTCATCTGATAGCTGCGTCATTTTCTATCATATCGTATTTCCCATATGGGTAAAATGAACTTTCAGAGGACGGAAAATACCAAACTAACTAACTCATTGCTTACAACAATAAATTGCATTCGCTTAACTTTCATTCGAAAGTCACATTATCGTGATGTTAAAATTCCCCTCTTCGATGTTATGACAGCTTTGTTGCAAATGAAAATACATATTCCCCTCTACGCGTCGAAGTTCAGAAATCTGATTGAAATGGACCTTTCTTTGATGATTGAAAAATACGTCGGATACAAACCAGCTACTGTTCATTTATCAACTGTTTTAAACTGACATTTCACAACGCAGATTCTGTAACAAAGAGAGAACGGGAGATAGTCAGAAAGAAAAGTCTGGTCGAAAGTCATGTACGCTTGAGGGAATATGAACGGTATGTCGATCCATTGATGAAGGCTATTCTGCCATAGTCAGAAATGGCAAAATATAAATAGAGACCTCTCGTTTAAAAGGAATATTTCTAAGGCAAAACACATTTTCAGGTTAAGTAAAGCCGATGTGTTATTGCAGTGCAAAAAAGACCCAGACGCAAGCATGATGCGTGCAACATGTAAAATAGTCTTGATTTTGTTACTAGACCTCAATGTATGGTCTTCTGTTCAGATATGTAAGTCTCTAAGGGAAATGCATACACTATAACTTGGGATGAAATTTAAACACAAATTCTAGTCAATCAACTAAAGGCACATGCAGCATTGTAGTTCAGAAGCATTGAACACAAAGGCATTTGCATGTCGACTGCCAAATCGTACTTCAACGGCTTCAAGTCCAAATGGTATCGGTCGATAATGTTTAACCACTTTAGGTGCTTTGGTAACATATATAGTATTTCAGGTAAAACTAACGATCTGAACTGCAGAGCCATCAACGAATAATGCGAGGGCAAATATATACGTTTACCAAGGAAAGGCTTCTGCGACGAACTACTTCCGATGGATGTTCTGTTTAATATTTGAACGGCAAGATTTAAGTAACTAAATATTGCTCACAGTCACGATTTAAAATGTGTCTTTAATAAGATTGTTTATATAGTGTTGACAATTAATGCTCAAACATTTTCTTTCGAAATCGCTGCAGGCGCCAGGTTCTGGGACTCTTGTCAGATGGATGTCTTGTTCCAAGTTATTTATTATAAACTATATGGCATGCTTCCATGGTAGACAATGTTTTAGACGCGAGATTATTAATGAGGGATTTTTCAAGATTGACTAAAATATCCGTTAGGACAAACTTGAGGCTACATTTGAGGCAGAAAGGCTAAACTGAAACAGTGTCACACATTTCTGTTCAATCCGGGATCAGACATTTAAAACGCCATAAATCCAAAAACTAACTAATGTGCCAGAATTATAACCATGCCATTGGATGCTACATACAAGAACACATTTTTATCCTCTTGACACTCACGGATAAATGATTAGATGATCGAATAGCTACCTAATATATTACATTTACTGACATTGGTAATTTTGTAGACATGAAAGCTTCCTGTTTGATTTGTGTTTCGTATATCGTGGTAACTCAGCCCTATTGGCGAAAAGCTTTATCTTTAAGAACTCAAGTAACAAGCTAGACAACGCATAACAGGACGCAACAACAAATACACTTTTTTGTGCCACTTTGACCAAATAGTACCAGGACCAGTAAGTCCCTGCTCAAAGACACACGAGCCGTGTAGATGTTTTATTGATGCGACCTGGGCCACAGTCAATTGCTGGAAGCCACCATGATGTGATTTTCCCTAAAGAAAGTCAATGAAATATAATAGTGCGTGCGAAAGTTAGGACATACCGTACTTAATTGTGCTAAGCGGTCTATCACAATTGTTTTCCAGAGTAATCGCTGTGACAATGAAGAACGTTAGCCAAAAAGGTAAAATTACACTTATGTTTTGCGTACACGAATTGTTTTTATGCAGATACTGACCCGTGTCGTTTTCCTAGCTGCCTTGTGTACTTATACATCCAACTGATCTCGTAGCAATGATAACGCTTTGAATAACAACATACTTATCATTACAGCCAATGCCTCGCCTCCATTCGTTTAATCTTCCTTTTCGTTTTCTATTCATTATTCTGGATAAATCAATACATAGCTAACAGACATAAAGATTCGTCCCATTATTTTAAAATGCATTTGTTTCAAATTAGTATAACATTTTCCGAGGTGTCAGTAATAAGAATGACAAAATGACGCGAGTTCCTGGTTGCATATCAATGGTCAAATTTATAAAGTTTATGTTGCGAAAAAACTGATCTACCGGAAGCAGAAAAAACGTCATAAAAGATACAAGTAAGAGATTAGTTCATCGAGCATCGCAACAACACCCTGCACCACAAAACTGCCGGATGTACCAGTGTCTTTTTTTTAGCCTTTACGTCTTGCCATGATTTCAAGTCAATTCATTAATACCGCAAATTGACTTTAGAAGCATGTGCCAAGACTCGATTCAATTCTTTGATTGAGTCTAGAATAGGTCTAATAGATTTCTCGTGTAAAGGTTGATACAGTCTTTCAGTAACAATATTTGAGCTCAGCTGATGCTTCTATGCTTTTCCTGTCCGCGATCGATAAATTAAGATCGCCGTGTCGAAAAATAAATGCTTTACGGGAAAATTTGCTCTACATTTTCGAGCTACACTTAACTCATCAGGCTAAAAAATTACTTTAAATCTTGAATTTAAGAATGTTGATATTAACCTTTTTGACATTAATAAATACAGTATTGTACTGAATGGTTATACTGAATATCAGATAAACTCTGATATTTAATTGTTGGAAATCGTTAACAGGTTTTTACAGGTACAGTAGCACACGTCTCAGCCATAAGTCAAGTTAAGCAATAAAGAACAACAAGCAGAATATTGTAATTATATCCGTACATGTAGTAAAGGGTTTGTATTACAAACAGTAGAACAAAGCCGGTTGTTGGCCTGGGTCTGCCACGTTTAATGATGCAAATAATTTCTCTAGGAATGCCGATGGTCCGACTGGAAGTGTCTTTGATGTGCTTTGATGAGCCAACACGAAAAGCTAATCACATCCAAGTCATTTTATTTATTTAGATTGTAAACCATCTGAGTGAAGAACCTCTTTGGTCCAATCCTTTGTCACATACATGTACACACACACACACACACACACACACACACACACACACACAGCCTTTGTTATTTTTTAGGAATATTCCCCGAACATAGCAACAGCGGAATATACTATACATTTTAAGGAATAACTCGTTGAATTTGCTACTCGGACATCCCTATAGGTAGAAATGTATAAAAAGTGGGACATTGCGTGTTTTTATTGACACTCCATCGTATTTAGCAACAGTAAAACGCTCATAAGTATATTTATTCATACAATTAATATGATTCGTCCAGTGAGATATTTATCCTTTCACATACATGTATTACTCTATACCTGCAATGTACATGTTACCTACAGTTCGATAGAAATAAACTTGGTGAAACAAAAGGCTTATAAAATGACAATTGCTTTTACCCTGTCGACAAAATCGTTACGGGTTGCGTCATATCTATATATATTTGTCAAGAGTAATCACACTGGCACAGGGATATCGACTAGTTAAAGCCGAGAAATTATCTCATATTCTAGATCAATTCTCAGAGACAAGTTTCTAGACAGACCTGAATCTCGAGTTGTTCTGGATAACCTAAAGGCGTATCTCGAGAAAAAGCAATATATGTAACATGTAAATTGTGAAGATAAATATGTGGCAAATATGTAATACATAAAGATATAAGGTGTGGGTTAAAATAAGTACAACCTGAAAAATGTATCCCTTAGAGTTAGTAGTAAACCCAATAGTCTACCAAATGAAGATGAGGGCAGTT
>JAVFBZ010135313.1:0-22912 GCA_032466195.1 Katharina tunicata
ATAGTTTGCTGTATTAGATACACGATCATCATTGGCTTAGATGTCAAACTTTTCAGAGTTGACTGAAAATACATATTCGATACCAGCCAGCCAGCCAATGTTTAGTATATGATACGTTGTTATTTAAGATCTATGCCGATGATGGCCGTGACTGCCAGTGTGTAGGCCAATCAGATTGAGGAAATTTAACGATGTACTATGGACATTTATACTCATTTATTGAACTGTAGACTGTCCGAGAATCACTCAATAATTCAGATTTTCTTTACATAAACATGTCGGAGAGGAAATATTGCAACGCTAGATTGAATTAACACGCCACATAATAAAAATTTATTTCGTAATTACTTTAGACCCTTGCCGCAGCTTAATGACACTTCTGGAACCACCTGGGACTGTGTTAGGCGCTCACATCAAAATCTACTGTATGTTAACAAAAACTGGGGCAACACTGAAGATGAATTAATGTACGAGTGTAACACACACAAAATTATGAGACACATGGTAGAATGGCTTGGGAGATTAAATGTCAAACAGTTTATTGAACTGGATTACAAAACTGTTATTCTAATGTATTCAACCAATCTCACAAACCATTTTTCAATACAGTGAAGGACTAGTGTATAGTGGCTTTTTTTAACTTTCTTCATTTCTTTTTCAACAAAACGTGCCATATATTACCTGATAAAAATATGTTGAGAGTTGCAAATTCTCATTTGTAGACAATCAACTGTGTACAGATATATTAAAGAGATGTTTATTGCGAAAGGTTTGAAACCATTAGAAATTCCTATCATCGTAAATCCAGGGGGCAATAAAGGCCACAGATGATTACGTACAATGAGTACAACAAACTCTAGGGAGAAAACTTAATGGACCTAATCCATTTATATCCGACAATAAAATGTATTTACAGATGCTCATTCAGGCTAAATTAAATTTGGCTAGGTGGACTTGTGTGAACCAAACTGGGTGTCTGTCATTAGATATAGCTGTAATCTGTGTATTAGGCCCGTAAGTCAAGTCATGTGATGACAGAGATTTCACGAGATTCCTTCCAGTTCCGGATACATGCTACTCTTTTATATAGGAAGTTAAAATGGTGATCCCGTCTGGTCCTATAAAAGAACCAAAAGCAAAAGAAAAACATCCTGTAAGACCACTTATCAAAACAGGGCGCCACAGTTTCGATGATGTATCCGGAAGTAAAGCAGAAATGAACGGGACTAACAGAGTCTATTTCCCTTTCTGATATGGCAGGAAATCAATATAACGCTTCCTGAGCGTCAAATGTTATACGACGGATAGAAATATTTTTTTCAGTTTATATTCTTTACGCCATAATATATAATGTAATTTGACTCCTATTGCGTCGATATATTGGTCCAAGCATGGAAGCATGTTGTTTTCTATCGAGGTAGGTAAAACTGTAAGGAATTTTCAAATTTATCAACAAATTTACAGTCTGGATGTTATAATTGTTGCAGACACCTTGAAGAAGTCATGTTAGCTTTCGTTAAGGATATTTATTTTCTGCTAATTTGAGATAAACCACTTGTTGAAATGGATACAACCCTCTCCCCTAAGTCTTTTTTATTTATTTGTATTTAATTTTAACGGGAAAATGTATCCTTGCTTTGTCACTACAATACCAACCCTGTCTCATTGCATTGACAATGAGTCGTGCCATGGCTCAAAATTGACTGTAGTAATTATATGTCCAACATTTTGATATTATGACCCAATATAGCCAAGCTTTAAGTTAGATTAGTGAAGATTTGTCATGTTTATTATCACCAGTGAGATATTTCAACTTGCGGTTGGTATCCGATCAATCACATGAGAAGGATTTTCGTTGAGCTATAATAAATACATTTACCTACATATGTATTTAAGATCTTCCAGTGTGCTAATCATAATAAGTCCGTATAACTTGTGAGCACTTCTTAAAATCAACAGTTAGTTTGTTTGACCATAATGTCACTGGTAACGCTATCGACCCCGTTGTGTGTAACCTTCAACTGTATTAGTACCACTTTTAACCAGCCTAGTCCGTTTCCTACTGGATTTTTGTAATCTATAACTTCATGTTGATTATTGTGAAACCGATATCTAAAAACTGTTAATGCTAACTGAATTCTTTTTTGGCGGGACTGTGTTAAACTTTGAATTTTTTTTTTTTTTAATTTAAAGGCCACTTACAATTCAACGTGAGGTGCCTTGTTGTAAATATCAATGAAAGATCGACGCTATATGAAACACAATTCGACGAATTGACGACAAAAAGAAACAATTTCATTTATCGTAGCAGGCCTACGCTAAATGAAAATTGTTTTCATATAACGTCAATTTCAGTCATTTCAAATTTCGTCCCTGTCATATATGAAAGACATTTCACCCAGGTCATTTCATAGGCCTGTCTCTTGAATCCCCCTCCCAACCACTAGAAATATGTGCCCCGTGTGTAAACCCTCATTGTAAACCATTCTCCCTCTATTCCTGATAGTTTTTTAATAAGAGAATACGAAAGGCAAATCCCATTCTCCGCATCCTGCAATATTATTTACCAAACAGCAATAAAGAGAATATACTGATATTGCTTGTTGTTTCTTAGATATATGGTTACACACAGTATAATAACTGGCTTGTTTAATCAATCTCTCGAAATGTTTTGTATAAACAAATTCAACACACCACGCCATTGCCGAATGAAACAAGTTTATTTTGATGTCTTAAATCCATTTACTAGCAGTCCGTGTATTGCGGCTGTGGAATCAGTATCTTGTGTATTACTTAGTGGTACTTCATTATCAAAATTAACCTTATTATAGCCGATCCAACTTTGTGAGCTGCCACAGCTCATTCTGGAAGTGGTATATTTTACTTTTTAGAAAACATGTATAATTAAAGGCAAGGCTGTTTTATAGTTTTTTCCAAACTTCCCTGTGAAAGTTAACAATTTTATGGGTGAACTATAACATAAAGGTATTGACTATTTCCAGGCACTACATCCACGCATTGTTACAGATGTCAACGATACTAAGGTTAAAATGGACAAATCGGGGAAATTACCTCATTTTAACCATTTTACCCGTATGCATTGTAGTTTCTCACACGCAGACTTAGTTTCTCACACGAAGACAAATTAATACGAAGGCATTGCTGACAAAGGCATCCCGGTCAAACATTGGTTTATGCACAATAAATACGTTTATTGAAGACCACAATATATCGTAAACCCACACATACAGATCAACACCCAGCTTTTGAATCTCATTGGTCCAAAAAGTAGGTGTAGTTAGCGCTTTATTTGACAGACCAGACTTCATAATCACAAATGCTTATGATCACGTATTTTTCCTGCGACACGCTTTGAAAACAGGGGTTTAAATAACTGGACCTTTGTTTTGTCAAAGCCTCGAAATGGCTTTATTTCTTTACTGTATGTCGACTACATAATCACAAATGCTAACGATCACGTATTTTTCCTCAGTCACGCTTTGAAAACAGGGGTTTTAATAACTGGACCTTTGTTTTGTCAAAGCCTCGAAATGAATTTATTTGCTGTATGTCGATGCGTTCAACAGTCTCGTTGATTTAAAGGACTACACAATACTCAGCGTTAAGTATCTATCTGGACACAATATCACAGTTGTCTCGCAGACTGTGTCCGGTTGCTGCTAAATGTACGACACCACATTATACTTAAGACTGCATTCCAAAGCAACGCTTTTCAGTACAAACTTTTCAATAAATAATTTGTTTATTATGATTTATGTGTGTACGTTAATTTGGACTTGATAAGTCGTGCTTTTAATGTAATTGCTACTGTTTACTTTCAGTGGAATATATATGTGTAATAAATACTTTGTTATGTATTTTTAATTATTGAATTTTATCAAGTAATATGACCTTATGTACTAAGACCTTTTTAGACGGACAATGTCTTAATGTGATAGAAATCAATCATAAATAACGTTTGTAAGATAGTTCAAAGATATATTGTCGAAGGATAGTCCACAACTTGTAGATGCTAACGAGGTTTGACATATTTAACGGGAGATAACCATTTTACGATGTACATTAAACAACATAGAAAGTATATACGCATGCATCAATATGTTTGAATAAGAAAATATAATATAAAATAAAACAGAAAATAAAACAAAGAGTTTATGGTGGGGTTGTGTGTGTGTTGTTTTATCAATAGTTTAACAAATCACAAGACACAGATAGCTGATTCCAATTGATAAAATAATCTATTCACATCACATTTTAGTCAGTATTCTTAGTATACACTGTTGTGCGCCCATTGTATAACATCTTCTGAAGAACAACGCGTTATCCGTTACAGCAGCATAACATGCGTGCTCCAAATGTACTACCCAGTTATCAGGAAAAACAAATTGTGACATACGCGCTTGCTATACTCCTATTGCTTATTTAATTACAAACCCTTCAAACAATGTCATCACAGGTACATGTAGTTGTCATCACAATGAACCAGTAATACAATTTCAGTTTGTTGGTTTGTCTCGCCGACTTTTCGTTCAGAATGTTATTGACTCATAAGTGTCATAGGAGAATCGAATCAGACTTGGTTGGATCATTGTAGAGACGAACATGAAGTGTGTGTAGCGATGGTATGAGTTTAGTCTTGGAAGAAAATAGGGCGCAAAAACATTACCTTTATATGTGCATGTTACACTATAAAACAGCCGTAAAGAATCATTATCCTGTATTTTAAGATGATGTGGAATCGGCAATTATATCACATCATATTCGATTTCAACATGTTGAGTTATCTTCGTCATTTTGTTTTTATTAATTGATGAAACTTTATGAAACAATCCAATGCTCTCTACGTGCATTTAGGATAGTATCGACTTTTGTGAAATTCTTTTCCAGATCAGTTCTGTCACACAGGTTTAGTAACAAGAAAACAAATACAGGTCTTCCCCTGATATCAACGATTTTAAATTTCTTCCATCAAACCATGAAACAGATAACTATTTACTGCCTATTGCGCCTGCGACTGATTTTTACATTGCCAATTCGTCAATTGTATACACATACAGTAATTGATTATGCAGGTGAATCAAGAAAGTCATTCAATATTATTTTTTATTTAAGTCTTTATTTTTTTAACAAGGATTAGCAACAGCCAATGGCTACCAGGGAAAACATGAACAATTACAACAACAAAACATAAATAATTTACAATAATTTAAATACATGAATTGTAATGGTAACAGTAAAACTCCCAACACCACGAACTATTTAACAGTACATTTATGTTATTGATGTAAACCTTAACAAATTGTTACTATAGGTATTTTAAAAAAAGTAATTAAAAAAAATCCCAAAGCATTCAGCGAGTTGAATGTATAAATGTTATTGATTAAATAATTCCATATTTTCATCTAGGTTTTAATCAGTTGTTCCAAACAGACGTATTTGCATTAAATAATCGGAACAATGGTTCACGAATATTGACATCTGAACTCCCGGAGACACAATATAGGGTACACGATGTAGCAGACGAATTCTTGGAATGGCATACTTGGGGCAGTAATTACTCACTGGAGGGATCATCAACAATGTTAAAGATACATAAACTACCTCGAAGCGCGTCCCATTCCCATTAAGCTCAATAGCTAGTAACCTTTAACTATCCAAAGAATGTTTATTTACTTGTATCGCTGAAGAAACAATACATGTACCCCAAACCACAGGGGCTCGGACCAGGAGTATATATACATGTATACGCGCTGTGTTGTAGTGGCGATGTGTCGTAATTTATATGTAATGAGAAAATGGAGAAAAGCTAGCTCACCCTCTCGTCTTTACTGTAAAATTTAGTAAATATTTCTATATTTTAAGAACAGCGGACAACACTATTTGGTTTTCTGGAAACATCCGTTATCGACTTTCTCAACATTTTGTTTTGTATTTTATGCTTCTCTGAGATCAGGATGTGATTATATTATCTTATGAGGGAAAAAATGTGGGTATTAAAAACCACTTAATTCCCATCATGTTATGCCTACAGTTGCCTACGTTTTGTAAACACTAATTTTCTCAAAGGCCTTGTCAAAGTTATTAAAAGGTCACACTTAAGTGCCCTGCCTGTCATTAAGAAAGCCAATGTGAGACAGCTTCCAAAAATATCAGTCTTAATTTGTCGTCAGTAAATAAAAAATCGAAACCGTCTCTGACACGGGTAAAACAACTAATTCCTTGACTATAAGTTCGTTTGAGTGGGATGATGTACGTACAATATAAAACTAAACAATTTTACTATTTCTAGAAACACCATGCCAGTAAAACAGTCTTAATTTGTTGTCAGAAAATAAAAAAAATTTAAACCGTCTCTGACACGGGTAAAACAAATAATTCCTCGACTAAAAGTTCGTTTGAGTGGGATGATGTACGGACAATATAAAACTAAACAATTTTACTACTTCTAGAAACACCATGCCAATAAAACAGTCTTAATTTGTCGTCAGTAAATAAAAAATCGAAACCGTCTCTGACACGGATAAAAGAAATAATTCCTCGACTAAAAGTTTGTTCGAGTGGGATGATGTACAGACAATATAAAACTAAACAATTGTACTATTTCTAGAAACACCATGCCAATAAAACAAAGTATCAGAATCTGACATCACATATAAGGTGTCGTTTTCAATCTTTTCTCGCATTTCAAAGAATTTTGGAGAGAAACATTTGTTGCTCTGATATCCTAAACAGTCGTCACGGAATCTCGGCACACTTTACCCGATTACTTGTCGTGAAGAGAATATATTGTAATTGCTTAATCTACTGACAGATATTTCATACCAATATACCATCATGAAGTTTTAGGAAAGGAAAATATGCAGTTGTGTTATTTTTGGGGGGCTGATTTCAGGCTGAAAACAATTCTTAAAACTCATGCGATGAAAATGTCATACATGTAGCTGTTCAGAAAACTTACCATTGCCAAACCGCAACATCCGTCGAACAAGCTTTAAGGTGTAATACATTTGTAGTAATAATGATGTCTTGTTCAATGGAAAATGTTTAAAATTCACCTATCACATATTTTTCATGGTTCTCTCAAAAGTAAACTTTTAATCAGACATCGCGGATGTAGTCAAGGAAAATGCAACAACTAAATATGTCTTGGGGTTTTCAGGTTGTATTTGGTTTGTTTGTGGACACTTGTATTTATATCCGCAGGATTTTGTATTTTATCGCTTACAACTGCCGTATAGAATGTTACTTGCCATGCAAGAAAACCATATTTCTTATCAGACGATGCGGTCAATTATTGTTGATGTGTGCCAATTCACAAAGAAAATAGCAGGTACAAAAGATAAAAACGTTACTGAACAATCCGAATAATTTTGCAAATCGTCCGATTTTTAACGCAGATTTTTTGCTATATTGCCTTGCGGCTGTTGGTCTGTGAAAATAACTTGTTGTATTCAAAACTGGGTCCTATAGCTTACAAAACACAACACAAGCAGGCTTATTCGACAATTAAACGTTATCGAATTATTATTTCTAAAATTGTTACAAATTACTTGCATGTCGACAAAGAAAAAACAGTTCATTTTCTGGAGTTGCAATAGCTACAACACAAAGTCAATTAGTGCTAGAATAGACCTTCAAAGGAAAACCGTCCCTTTTTTCTTGAATTTTGGCTTAGAACGATCTGAGTATAGGTTTTTGCCTTTACAATGCAATAATCAAGCAACGTTATAACGTGGTCGAAAAAAAAAAATCAGCGCAGTGTGACAAACATTTACAACCGCGTAAGACTAGCAACGGCTGTACTACATTGTCTAGTCACGTCGCGTTGAGCCTACTCGGCTTTGTCTGAGATTAGATTAAGTATCGCATCAAATATCCCAGATTGTCGTATTGTTAACATACCACATTAAAATAAACAATTCCCACAATAAGTTTCTTAAAGCAGGAAGTATTTACAGACGTGTATTTGTTACTTCGCATAATGCTTTAACTTGACATTGTTGCTTCATATATAGATTGTCTACGTCTCACTATTTGGTTTCGGGGCTTAATTAACGTCGCCATTATAGGAGGGAAATGTCAAATTGATAATTTATTTAAGAAATCATGGCCTGAGGTTTAAATTCACATTTCCTATTTCCACATGCCCAAATCTTCCGACGTCAGATGCTTGCCATTATATACATTAGTTGTATCCAAATAATAAATATGAAGATCATCATCAAACTTGATATTTTGATAAAGAGTACGCACAGTACGTATACGTAAACTAGATAAAAAGAACCACATGTGCATTCATTCACCTGAAGACAGAGAATTAAAGATGACCTTCTGTCTTTTCAAGATGTTAATATTTTCTTACAACAAAGTCAGAGTGCAGATCCCTTCTTGGCTAAAAGAACAGGTGAACGTTAGTAGCAGAAAGTTGCAAAAGCAAACGGTTGTATCAAACAGAACTACCATGACTTTGAAGTTTGTGGCTGATTAAACATGTCTCTCACCAGGAATCCAGGTTACTTACCCTGTAAACACCATCTACACACACATTGATTTAATGAGGAGAACGTTTTGTCCCCGGTTAGACGCATACCTCATTTATTTGAGCTCTAACCGGTCAGGTATAGGATAAAGGAAAATGTATCTGTGCCATTGTTTGGTTGGTGTTTTGCTCCGAACTTCAGGCTCGGTTAACTTTCAAGTAGTCTGATAAACGAAGGAAAAGCAACATCTAAAGTAACCTGCTAAGCGTTATTGAGAAGTTTTTGGACATCGTTATAAATCACGTTGTAGTTTTATTGTATTAAGACTATTAATTTCGCGTCATGGTCTTGAGCTCTTAGCCGAATGCTTAATGACAGCGATTTCTTGATGTACGTTTACTGGAACTTGAGGATGTCTCCAGTAATAATGGGGTTTTAAGGTTATGAAACTTGAATGACAGTTAGAGAGAGAATAAATTTAGAGCCAGGGATTTAAAAATGGAGATATGTTCTATGAGGATGTCAGCTTTAATAAGCTTAAGTCTGTCATTGTTTTCCTTTGTCTCTAGGGAAAGCTAATAAGATCTGAAAAATGTTAGGAAATCGAGTCTGGAGGATAGGGACCGGAAACCTAACGATTCCATCTTCCGTCAGTCTAAGTCGTCTGTGTAATTCACGCTGTTTCTAAAGGGATCAAACAGTTTTCATCAAATTTCTGAGGATTTTGTTTTGTTCATATAACTTTCCGAATAGGTTACATCGAAAAGAAGTGACGACCACAGTTACCGGCTCACACGTTTTTTTATGTAATACTACGCATATAATAACGGGAAAGAATCCCAATTTTTCGACGAAGAATAGTAATTAGAATAGCTAATTTCACATAATAAAGCGTAATTGCCGCTGAGATGAACGTTAAACAGTACAAATCCCTGATATTATAATTATGTCAAAGTATGTATATAAAAAACAACATACTCTATGTTACAAGTGGATACAATACCGCTGAATAAGGTAATAATTGACGATATAGAAAGCACAACCATTATGTGGAACTGTTTTTCATTAATATTTTCATAGATAAATCGGTTACACGGCCAAACATTTGTGCCTCTGAGCCGGCTTTTTTGACCCACAAAATGTTATGGGTAAAAAGTAATCCAAAGTTATAAAGACCCACAGTTGTCGTATAGATCTAGGCTTTTTTTTTTACTTTGTGAGTTCTACGCAACGAAAATATCTCAATATCAGTTATCTATTATATTAAAAATGCTTACTTAACATAACCAGAAAGCGGATTGGTAAGTTCAGCTAATAACTGTCTGAAGCGTTTTCTGTAATGCTTCAAAAATTGTTTGCACGTGTCAAATGAATAATTTATTGTACATGTAATTTCACTGTCATTATTTTACAGTTCTTGTCAAACTGTCAATGATACCGACGATAAATATATTTTAGACATATATTTCAATCTGAAAGCGAGCACAATTGGCAATACCTCGTTCGAGTTTATTTAAATTTTTGCATGATTAGAGTAAACATTTGTCAAAAAAAAATTGATGGTGCCTTGTAGATGATTTACAACAAGTTATTTATTTTAGGGTGATAAAGGGGGATGAATTGTTCTCAAAAGCATGACCTCAATTACACATATTATTCCCGTCATAGATTGTTGAATAGATCAAATAAACCCTAAAAGCCTTGCTGGTGTGATATTGATTTATTTCGGCGGATGGATATAAGATGTCAGGAAGAGTAACCAAAAGGCTGAACGCCAGATAGCACCCTACCTAAATTGAAGCTTCTTTGGTCTTTTCTCTGTTAGGTTTGTTCAGTGAAATAGAGCAACTCCTTCCATCAATGTACTGGTTAAGCCTACAACTAAGTATATTGTATTTTGTCACTTAGTTTTACATTTTGGAATTCCCAATACTGCAGATAGTGATCAATATGTCGATGTAGCCAATAGGGTATATCGTATTTTTTGCCGCATATTGTTGTGTTCACAAATATTACTCATACTTGATCAGCACTTAAAACGGCTTGCATTCGATGTCGCACACAACGAAACCCACAGTCCCAGTTCTAGAAATAATTTACGCCACATTCGGTGGAATATTTCGTGAGGAATAAAAAATGTCCACGTAAAAACATCCTAAACTGCCTAATGTGACAAACCGATGTTCTGATTTTTTATGCACACAAGTCTTTTTTGGTTCATTTCCAAATGATTTCCAGATGGAATTGCTTCAAGAACATGACCGGGTTGTGGATATTACACACACTTGAGTTCGTAAACTCTTGGTGGCCAGCACATGTCTCATGTGCGTGGTCCTGTTATATCATGATTTTAAGCAATGGTAATGCTGCAATCTTTTAACAGTGACATCGAATTTATGTGGGATAAGTGTGAAATATTTGTTGCGTTTCTAATTCCAAACTATTTCCAGATGGTATGGTTTCAAGAACATGGCCGGATTTGGGATATTAAGATATTTGCTGGACACCTTGAGTTTACGAATTCAAGTGTGTGTAATATTCACAACCCGGTCATGTTCTTGAACCATATCGTCTGGAAATAATTTGGAATTAGAATAGCAAAGGTCACAAATATCTTAATCGTTAGTAATATGCGTGTTTGTTGAACTGTATGAAACCCGAACTTATTGCAAGTACACAATAAGTTGTGGTGCCACCTAGAAAGACTGATGCGATACGCGGCAACATTGACATTATTGGACTTAATGATAAACAGTGAGATTGAGTGCGCAACGAAAGGCTACAGTCTGCAACTATGTGTCAAAATTGTGTTTGTAGTACGATAAGTATATGAGCATTATTTCATCTTACATATACGACTAGCTTCAAATCATGTAGTTATCTAATAGAAACACTAGCCCTGTGGAGCTTTTAACATTTCAAGCTCGGACAGACTTAGCACACAACATTATTCCTTAAAGAAGTGCCGAATATAGCCCCATTGAAACCAACAAACATTCCTTTAAACAAACTTGGAGATACAAGAAATTAGTTTACTACCTATTTGCTAAAATAAAAATAAATGTTTTACACTTAGTTCTTTGCAAGCAGCAGTAAATCAGATATTTATTGAATACATACATATAGTTAACGTGTTAGGTTTGTGGGCGATACAACACTAGAGTGGGTTTCAATATATTTCCATGGCTATAGTATCACTGTTATGCACAATTAAATTATATCCCTGGCATTGTGTTATGATTTCTAAGAAAATCGATATATGGTAAATGGTATATGTATTGAGGCGACATGATTGAGGTATGAAGGAAATTTTAAAAAATTGAAGATTGAAATCAGTGCGGTCAAACAAATTTGGACGTGGGATTTAGAGATTCCGACTAATAAGACTTAAGGTAGTTTTAAAGTTAAGACTTTTTCACAATGAACACAACGTAGAAGAGAATAACCTATAAACATTATGTGCGCATATACAACCTGTAATTAACAATATAATGTCTCTCCGTGAACATGTATTCTCTTTTTTTGTATGTGTTTTTTTTAACACGGTGCTTTATTGATGGCGTCTGTTGAGCACGTACATTCTGTGATTAATGATATCAATTTGCGAAGGCATTTGTGTGGAAAAAAGCACGTCACAGCTTCATTATCTCTTCAACACGAATGCCCAATTGCTTACTGAAATTTCATGGACATTTATCTGTAACTTAAATGTTTCTTCGTCTCATTCTGGACACAAATTAATGTGTATGTGTTATGTTTTGCAGGGTGTATACAACGTAAGTAGGCAGTATATATTATTTCTATATGGATTTTGTTCAAATAAAATCAAAATTAAAAGCAATTGCGCTAAATAAATTAAAATATATAGATTCTTTTTAAACCACATGTAGAAACTCGGACGAAATTGAAAAAAAAATAATTTGCCGTACTTGCTTATTACCAGAAAGGTTTTCGGGGTAACATGAAAAGTAACATTATCTTTGTTTTTCTCTAAAAACTGTTAATGTTTAAAATTTGCCCAACATAAATCCTCAAAAACAACATAAAAGTCAGACAGGAGAGCCCAAGCTCAATAAAAACAACATTTGCACCATCGAGAGGATCAATTTGCCGAGACTTTCAGGGTATTGAAACAGGTTTTCCTTGCAGCCACACATTAGGGAGGCATTTAAAGCCAGCCAACCACAACCCTCAAACTCTTCTCTCAGGACCATTAATTGTTCTTACTTTGCATATGTCTGCAGTCGACTAACACTGTTTTTCACCATTCGTCTGCGAAGTGGAAACTAAAAAACACAACATAAACAGTATGAAGCGATGTTACGATTAGCTATTGTAATTGTTTTACACCAGTCTTTTCAATTCCATGGTGATCATCCTTCTCTCAACACTAATATAATTTAAGTTCTTACAGACTGGTTATGTTTTTTGGGCACGGGAATACAAAGTTCACAAGCTCATATTATTTTATATTTGAGGCCTGTAGGCACAGACATAAAGGTCAAAAATGATTTGATCTTTCAAGCTTTGTCACGAATACGAGAAGTCTTACGAATGCTTTCATGAAGTATATGTGAAAACAGGAAATTAATTTGCGTAGGCCTCCTGGCAAAGCTCCATGTTCGATCATCAGTTATTAAGCTAGGAAGTGAAGACTGGATCAGCATGAAAAAATCTCTACAGCACCCAATTATTCCATGTTATTTCATTTCCGATGGTTCATAGTACAATCAAGGCAATTTTCCAGTATGATCTGTGTCTATTTAATTAGAGTTAAAAAAAATAATAAACTTATAAAGCAATAAAAATAGTACATAATTAGTAAGGTTAAAGAAAAAAGTTGCAGTTCGTTATGTTTTTAGTAGATTAACGCTTGGTTTCCATGGCCGAGCATGTTAAGTTCGTTTGCTTTTGAACTAGCCCCAATATATTCACTATATGCTTTATTGCCACAAATGATGTGTGTAACTGTGGTTACAATCGCGACTCAAGTTTGTACTTTCGGTTTTTATACTGTATATTATGTGTTATATTGAACGATCGTGTATATCCCCTTGCCGTTTTTCTTATTTTGTCGCAATTAGCTAGTTTCCGACACCTTTTTTTTCATTGCTTGTACCTTAAATTTTAATTGATCCAATTCTTATTTGTTATTGTAAATCAATATTGTATGAATTATAGCAATAACTTCGATATTTATATATATGGCAAGCAAATTTTCTTTCTCTACATTTATAAATATAAACATTTATATGGTATAGCAATATCCTATGATTCACCGACTATCGTGAGTGACTATCCTAACCAACAAGCATCACTATGTTACTCAATAAGACGAGTCAGCATCACACCACGAGTTCAAGACCTATCTTCTGCTTTACCTAAGTTCACTTTTTGTATATTCGTACAACTATTTTTTTCTGTTTAACTTGAGACATTTGTCGATATCCGTTTGCCAGAAATCAGGCCACTAAAGGCCTTCCCTGGCAAGTTCATCGTTATGACCCATTGAGTTATCAATCAGTCAACTCGTATTACACCTTTTGAAATAAATCACCCCATCACATTTGTCAATGATATAAGCTAATGGGCCACAGATGACGAGTTTGTGAAATCGATGGATTCTGCCTTGTAAGTCTAGTCGATAAACACTCAATCAATTACATTAATACTAATACTAATCTAGCAGCCAAATTGTCATTCGACACGAAAACTGGTTAACATTGTTTACCTATTGACACATTCAGCGGATATAGTGTCAGTCATGAAACTTCAATTACAGACAGACAATATTCTGCGATGCTACAAATTTGAAATAAGTATGTCCTCTATTAAAGCTTCGCAACAAGAGTTCGATAAGATGCATCTGTCCATTTTTACTTTTTAGAAAGGTGCAAAAGGTCAAGAACAAACAGTGGCAATCCTACAGTAGTGTCCTTGTAAAACCAAAGCAAGATACTTAGCAGTGGTGTTAAGTATGGAAATATCTGAAGGATTTAACGACGTGATATCATATGCTATCGTTTCCATATATTTGTAATTGAGTGTTAAGCGCGCCTAAAAATAACCTTCACATTGGCGAATTTGCGCATGATCATACTTTTCAATCATGTGTACACAAACCGATTCTGTCGTCTGTATTTGGAGAATATATTTTGGCAACCTTAAGTTTGAGCTACTGAGGCAATAATTTCTAGAACAGTTGTAGTTGAACCGGGAAAGATTGCTTTTTCCGAACAATGACTCACTTTGGGCTAAGGTAGCCTATACTTTTAGAAAACTTTAAGAATTATTTACTGATCTAGTTAGCGACGTCTTTGTTTTTTAATGTACAGAGTTGTATCACCATAATGAGTCCAGGGACAGAGATGAGATACTATTACTGAGGGCCATATCTAGAGTCCCTGAGTAAAGTTGTCTGTCTTAAGCAAGCGCGCAAAACTTTCATTTCAGCTCCTAAAAGAATCGTCTTGAAAATCGTGTCAGTATTTGTTTTCCCTGATAGCTTAATCAACCGAGCAATAGTCTTATCATACAAGTTCATTGACCTTTCCATGTGGATGGGAGCATTTAATGTGGAGTTGCCAATTTACCAATATTTGGTTGAACTAAACCAGGTTTGTCAGGAGATGTATGAAATTGTTCTGAGCGTGTTAAGCGTAAACGTACAAACGCCTGAACTCAGTTTTACGATAACTGTTTTCTTGTGAATATTCACAACTCAGATATCCCCGAGGTGTCATTGATCACCTTAATCCACCATGTTTCTGTTAAATAACGTTGGGAAGACAGTATACCGTTGTTCTAATCTACAGAAGCCAAGACGAAAGAGAAGCGACATTAAGTGTAAGGGACATGAAACTAAAAACTTGTCCTGGTTAAAAGATTGCGTATGGTAACATGAAGCTGCTTACACTATAGCATTCACTTCCTAGCACACTATCAATACCGCGTTTTCCATTCTCGGTTTGCCATAGTATTTAAACCTCAAAATCAAAGATAATGACACCACTGAAGGAAGCCTATTCACTGAACATAAAACTCAAATGCGAACAAAAACTCACCTGAAACCATTTCTGTCTTACCAACGTTTTCAAAACAGTGTACATTTAAATAAGGTATTTTACATGCAGAAGAACAGACAATCTGTATAATATCCATAGTTACAGATTGCACCACAGATTGAAAACTTAAAAACATCTGCCTGGAACACAACAGTTGTATAGCATTACCAATTTAATCATGGCTGCAGTGGACTGACATATAGCCTACAATGTATATGTAGTTTATAAAATAAGAGTAGCACAGCGGACAGACACATAACCTGTCCCATAATCTAAATCAAGACGCGTGATAAATTACATGGTCACGTCTTGACTGATATGTGTGTCAGCTTTGATTGAGTCAGATCAAACCTTTGGCGTATCCTGTTGGTTAACAGTGATTATGGAATGATGTCGTTCTGGATATCATCCACATCTCAAATACGCTTTGGAATGTTGGTATGCAGCTGTACACTTATTTAACTTTGAGGCTTCACTGATTATTATTTCCATCTATTTATTGACACAATCGATGGTATTATTTAATCTCTACTTTTAGATTACGTTCGCTTCGTGATTTTTTTCATTTGTATACTAAGATTAACATACTAAGCGATTTCATATATTAAAGATGCTGGTATGAAGGAGTTTAACTAAGCCTGGAATAAAACATACAACAGTAAAAATATAAAATATAATTTTAAAAATCCTCGCATAATAATATCGCATGAAATTTTAATTCCAAAACCTCAGACAGTTTTTAGTGTCTCTCTTATCTACTATATGACAACAATTATGTATGACAATAATGGTATTTCCACGGGGTCCCGGTAATTAATGACAACAATAGAGTTAAATACGTTCACGCTGATTGACTAGAAGAAGATGGAATGAGAAAGCAAGTTAACACCTAATAGTTATAGACATGCTTTAAAAAAATGTCACTCAAATTTGTTTACAGCAGGAATAAACAATGTGGAATAAGTGCGAATGTTATTGGAGTAGTCTGGATCAATACAGCTATGCAATTCTATTGGGTATTTTTCGACTTGCTGACTGTATCTGATCTGAAGAAACAGCCATACCTTGCAACACTTGATTATACCCTGTGCAATGAGTAAACAAGGAAAAAATATAAAACTAAAAAATATATTTTACGACCAGAAAAGGCCGAGTGACTACTTAAGGCGACTCACATAAATGCAAGCACAGGGGAAACTTTGATCTAATCCATTTTAAAACGTATTCAACGAATTTTTCACACTACACAAGTTTGTTTTTGTCGTGAGTAATTTATTCACACTGTATGTGGTGTCTATCAGAAATAAGGGTGAAAGTACTTTGTTCAAATCGCACTGACGCGATAGAATTGTAAATAGTATTCCACTAAATCATTTATATGGAAAATATTTTTCATTGTTTGCATAATCAGTACGTAGTTATGATTTATGTACTTTCATGATG
The DNA here is from genome assembly GCA_032466195.1 of Katharina tunicata. Lineage (NCBI taxonomy): Eukaryota > Metazoa > Mollusca > Polyplacophora > Chitonida > Mopaliidae > Katharina > Katharina tunicata. The sequence goes on from JAVFBZ010135313.1 coordinate 17,009, forward strand.
CCAATCGCGCTAATGTAGTAATTATAATAATAATGCAATACTGCATATCAAATGAATTAGCCTCCGCGTTATGGCAAAACACTACTTTTTTCAAGTCTCTGGCTAAAGAAGCATGTATTAAGGAATGGCTTATGGTCTCATTTATACTTGTCACTTAATTAGACATTTGAAACAGATTAATTATCTGTTATTTGTTACCATAAGGTCGTATCACTTGTGGCTACATCATGAAAACCATTGTCATCAACAGTTTTGTGATCGGAATGTTTCAAATTACTCTAGCGGATAAGCGTTGCATAACTGTCGACTACATCAGAACACTAACAATGTACTACTCGCTAAGTCCGTCAGAACAACAAAGCCTGTCATGTATATGATATTTCGTACTATGCAACGCAATACCAGTGATTGTTAAACTGTTCCATTCAAACAAGCACTTGTTAGTTTTACTATTTTCAAGCTCCACTTCTTCAGATAGTGGCCACAATACCTCAAATACCCTCTCCGGGCATACTCAAGTCTCATTATCATTTAGGTTAATTGACATCGACATTACAATTGGGTCTCCTACTTGAAAACGTACAATCATTTCCTCAAGAGATCTCTAGAAATCACAACACGTTAGCACCATTCTCTGTAAAACTACTTAAAGGATACGTTTCAAATCAATCGATACCTACTTTAACACCCCCGTGCAAGTAGTCTCATGGGTCATGAGTATTTTGTTTGGTTGACGGTTATCCGGGGAGGAGATATGGACTGTCCTCAGCATCAACCAAATCTTTTCCTCTCTGGCAACAAATATTGTATCCGTGGTAGGGTAGCATTCTCCATACTGTTAAATACTTCCTTTTCTACGTATCAGATTCATCCATCCTGAAAAAGTAGCCAGAGAGCCGAAAGTCCATTGTTAACGATTGTCAACATATTGTTGTGTTTCTCAGTTCCATATTATATAGACAAATCGACTTGCCACAACTGAGCAGGTTAACGCTGAAATCAAATTGTTTGCTTTTTAATTCATGTTGTTGTTAAAAACGGATAATCAACAAAAATAATAATAATTGTAACTGTGTTAATAGAAACTTAAACTGTTTACATCTGCAACCGCAAGGAGAAAATATGTCAAGCAATGAATCAATATTTGACCCAGATTTAACCATCGATTTTGATGCCAAGTTATATCGGAGAGAAGATGAAAACTAGGCGTGTATTGGTATTTTCTCAAGGTATTTTTATCGTGCTACCCCTAGCTTTATTTTCACAGAAACTTGCAATAGTTCCTTTTCGAGAAAAATCGATTTTAAATCTCCCAAGAGATCTGTCAAAATGACTTTACTTCATGGGTTCAGCACGGTTACTGAACAACTAACAAAGTGACTATGGTCACATACATGTAAAGTGCAAGCCATTTGAAAGAAATGTCAAAGAGACAATAAAAATAAAAACACCGTAGCGGCTTTAAAATATCCGGATACGTTTTGTACGTCTACAATCCATACGTTTTCCAATCAGTGTGAGTACCCACTAATAAAAGGGAGTTTAACAAGGTGTGCATACCACATACAAAGTATTAAAGCGAAGTTCACGAGCGAAGGGATTTTGGTTTAAACAGTAAACGCGTCACATGTGTTAACATAGGCCAAGGTATTTTCGCCTGCGGCTTTCCTGAGGAAGAATCGTCGAATTAATTAAATACCGCCATGCTAAGTAAGCTTGTCTGTCAGATTTGGTTTTTCATTTTCAAGATACTGTTTGAAGTCACTCTACACAGTGGAAGTTTAATCGAACATAGGAAACTGCATCAAACAAATGTTTCTTCAAGGAACACATTTTTCATCTGTAACATTTCAGAAAGAATAAAATGCTGATTTAACATGTTTATATTTAGACAATTTGCCAAAACTTTTCTACGACCTGACTAATTTCATAACAATGACAAACTTGTTAATAAAGTGTCATAAAATTAGTCTGGTGTGACAGGTTAAAAAATCATCAGCATATTGGTTACTTTTAATGCATTGTTGTTTTCGGAAACCAAAAAGACGAGGCAGTTCCTACAAAACGCACAAAGACACAAGTTGATGCCTCCATGTGTATACACACGACCAACATATATTTAGTTTTATATTAGTCGTAAAACTAGCGATAGATGAACTAATAGAAGCACTTATATATCAACCCTTATTACCAAGTTTTTCTAATGATAATTATACCAATTTATTCACTCACCTATTCGTGTATTGCACTTATGTTAACAAGCTCACAAAACTTATATTTTGGATACGTTTTAATTACAGAGAAATCATAGAAATTATACCAAATAATCTAATATCAATAAAGGTTCTCTTTAATTTATGTTATAGTTATACTCTGTGTCTACTTTACGGAATTATTTCGACAGTGAAGCGGTTTATCTGCCGCTATCCTGCGCGAGGATTGGATTGTTCCACACATGGCTTTAGCCATAACAATCTTTATTAAAAACTGGGCCATTCAACAAACACGATATCTATTTTTAATAACGACCTTGACTTGTACTGTCCCAAGACACTTCCACAATGTTAACACATTCAACTATGCATGAGGTAATCTCAGCTGTAAAGAAAACCAAAAAAGGGATTTTTTGTAGTTGAAGTGGACGATTATTCGAAGGATACAAAAGGGGGACTGTGATGAGCAAATGACAAAAAGCCTCCCGTAAACTTCAGGGATGAGTGAAACCGACGGCATTGCTTTAACGATTAGGGTGATGCTATAAGTAAAGAATTCTTTCTAACATATTTGCCATCAGTAGATCTTAAATGGAACAACGATCTGGTTAGTTTTACAAAGATTAATCCGCGTGTATTAGGGGAAGTGTCCGGCGGTAGCCGAGATTGTGGGCTGATGCCAAAATCGTCAAAAAAGTACAATATAAGTGAAAACGGCGTGAAACATCATTCACATACGTATATTTAATTCACTTCTTGAGCTTAAAATTTGCATTTTCCGTGTTTGATTTGACATTGGTCGTCCATACACATTGTTATGTGTCTGGTTATAACACATACTAAAAAATTCAAAATAAAATTAAAAAAAGTCAATGTATATGATTTTTTTAAACGTAACTTTGCGATGTTTATTTCATTGTTTATTTGGCATATTGTCCAAATATAAACATGTTAAATTCCAATCAGCATTTTATTCATAAATTCTTTCTGAAATGTTACAGATGAAAAATGTGTTCCTTGAAGAAACATTTGTTTGATGCAGTTTCCTATGTTCGTTTAAACTTCCGCTGTGAAGACTGACTTCAAACAGTATTCTTGAAAATGAAATAACTAAGAGATTAACGGTATGTTAAATAAATACTGAATGTGGTTGCCTTTGTTTTCTAGGGTGAAGCGAAAAGCCCGTTATCCGACATACAAAAGATATGTTCGAGAAACCTTGAGCGTGTCGATGTGTTTCAGATATGGTCAACTACTAAGAAAAAGTTCAATGTCATGAATATTAATATCTTTAAGTGTTATTTATAAGTAGAAAAGCTGATAAGACAAAAGGCTGAAGTTGTATTCCATGTACCAGTATATACTTTTTTCTTTATTAGCTTTTTTTTTCTAGCTGCCACTTAAAGATGTTATAGCAATAAGTAAATTGAGAAGCTGTAATCAATATAGTCTGTTGCATTGCTGGTCATGAGTATTGTGTTACCGTGTATTGACCGGAAAAGGTATAAATAGTTATAATTGTCTTATTAACAAATTTTGGTATAACAACATCCAAACTCAAGTACCTAAATACCTGTCTGAAAGACACGGTTAAATCTTATAAGACCATTTACCAGATGATGTAGGTGGATGGATTTACAGCAATTTACATAAAACCAGTTTGGACGGAAACGGCTCGTTCAGCTTTGTTTTGTGAGAAATAAATCGATGACAAGTACAGGTAATACTGTCCATAGCAGCTTATCAACGTCTGGCGGAGTTATGTTAATGTTTCGAACAGCTGAAATTTAGACAAAATCTAACTTAATGCCAAGGCTCTCTCTATAAAATGCTTACACTGCTTCAACGGAAATTCCATGTCTTTAGTGAAAACAAAACGCTAACTTTATATCCTTTGTAAGTTTTGCATAAGGGTAGCAAGTTTTGCAGTTAGCAAGTGACATTTTTTAGTTGTATTACTTTTTATGTTAGAATACATCATATAAATGCAATACCTTGGAGAACGACATTAAACACCAATCAATAAATTAATTATACAATATGTAAACATTTTCTTCCCTAGTGAATTAAATTTGGGCTTTTCTTAACAATTGTATCAAGAACAATCCGTATACTAGAGTGAGTGCCCTTGATTTTCTTTATGGGCTGAACATAATTGGATTATATGCATAACAATCAAATTAATTTTAAATAACTCTGCTTATGGGGCCATCTTTACCACGATGTAGTATATATACAAAAATATATATATATTATATAGAAGGATAACATTATTACCTTTACCTCCAGTATCTTCGGAACGGGAACTGCAATTTGTTTCACAATTGTCAAATTGTACTACTTGTAGATTGACGAATTAAAGGAAAGTCTTTGGATATAGCAATGCTTTCTTCTCGCCCGATGGAAAAGAATGCTTTCACATTACCCATGGATTTTATTGAAATGAAGTTAATTTTAGCCTCTAGCAAAGCTCTTAAAGATATTACGTCACATCGTCCAAATGAAAAGCTGGTATTTATCTGGATTACTTTGGGGGGTAATATTTTTAAAACTTTACCAGAATAACCGTTTTTCATTTTTTTGTTGGTTTTCCAATAAATTTATCTGCGAACAGATTTCCTTTCAGGGCTATCGTGTTCGCTTGTAAATGGCTGGCACATAATAGTATAGAAACTATTTTAGAATGTTGTCATAAAGAAATGTCGAGTCTGATGATACACAAAGATGTGGAAGTCCAGATATCCGGAGTAAAGCCAGTGTTTATTATCATTGATATATAAGAAACGGTGAAACATTGAAACTGATTTCAAACTGATCTTCGAGAAATGGTTTGGTAATGAACGACCCGCGATGACCCTCTAAATATCTGGTTTATTTGTCAACAATCGATTACAGTAACATTTTAATAAAAATTGTCCAATGAAAGTCACGAAATTCAGCTTGGAAAATGTGACTGAAAATATATAATTAGTTTTCGAATGTTTCGAAATTTTTCAGCTTATTATAAGTTGCTTCCAGAACAGGCCCGAATTTTGCGTTACGATGTATTGGTGTATATTTATAGAGGTCTACAGAGCTGCTTTGATTTCATTAGTTTGGGAAAGACGTAGACGAAATCAGTAAATGTTCAATTAAGAAAACATAAAAGAAATGACTTATAATGACATATAAATAAGTATATAAGTATAACGTCCTATGGAAAGATTTCTATAAAATGTGTTATAACATTGTCGATTAAGTGCTGTTTTTCTATAAAATTGTAATTGGGCCTAAATATAATTTTCGTCTCCTTTGTAGACTCATGGTAGTTCCTAGCCTTGGAAGAGAGAAGACAAATCATATATTGGCATAGTTTTCCATAGTATTTTAAGCTTTTGAGTCTATGTCCAACGTTAAGTTCAAGAATACGTTTGTAATGGGATTGATGGTGGGAACTATGTCTCTGTCGCCAAATAATGTATAGGCCATCCATAACAATCAAATTAAGAAGCTGTTACAGGAAGAGCCCGATGTCTCGGTCCTTTAAAAAACATTCTTTCAATTAATCAGTTTAACAAATATACATGAGATGTCGTACTATTTGTGAAACACGAGAACAACAGACCTAATGCTTTTAAGGTTGTGACGATGGTTCGACGCGACATACTGTTTATGATATAGCCTAACATTTTAGCAGTAACACTATTGTTCG
>JAVFBZ010135324.1:0-13125 GCA_032466195.1 Katharina tunicata
TTCAGATAAGTACACAATAATCTTATAAATGAACACATAAGTCAAAATAGGAGAATTTTGTTAAATTTGCAAATAACATTGAATCTATGCTCTAGGAAGAGCGTTAGATTCAGAGAAAATTATAGTGCCCTGCTTTTTTAACATAGGCCTAAACACCATGTGACAACATTGAACTACTTTTATTATTTCAGATTGAGAGTTTGTTTGTTTTTCTGTATGCCTTTTTCTAAAGAAATGTTTTATGTATGGATACTATAACTTACCAGAAAAGTAGGAAACATTGCACTTCCTTCATTGACATCTTTAAAACAAGTTACAAGCATGTGTAAATTAAATCAAATAGATATATTTAAAAAACATAAGACAAATATTATTGGTTGAAAATAAACAAAACACCCTGAAAATTTATAAAGTTATAGTTTGATGTATTTGCAGTTAAGCAGCTTTCATTTTTAATAATATGTATTAAAACTGAATATTATTTGGGCAAATTGTATAAATTTATGAGTTTTAATACAACAATTTAAAGTGTAAATGAAATATGCTGTTCACTCTTATGGTAATTTAATAATCTAAACTTATAACAATTTAACAATTTAATAACAAAGAATATATCCAAAACATGTTAAATGTTGTGCTCTGTTAGAAAAATAATGTTCCACTACTGCTATGTAATATTAACAGCATGAATATATAAAGCTTGAAACTTGTCCACCCTAGACAGAAGGATAGATATAAAACGAGTTGATTGATTGATTGATTGTACGTCATGCCCAATTAGGGTATTTCACTTGTACGATGGTGGTGAATTCCAACAATAGACGACTAACCAAACACAACCCAAAAATGTACAGTCACTTAAATATTATCGCTGTTGGAAAGATATTTTCCTCCAGTTGTAGGCCTAAGTGTAACAACATGAATATAATCTGGAAACATACTCCCCTAAGCCAGAGGGCTAAAATAAAATAAAAATATAACTTTTATCATGATGTCTATTTTTGTTTGGGAAAATACAACATTAACCAACTTAGAGCTATTGTAACTAACAACAATCTATAAGAAAAGAAAAAGAATTAAAATATGTTCAACTAATCTATAAGCTTATCAAAGTATTAAGAGTTGATCAAAATGAACATGAATACAAACTATTCTTACAATTCTTACAAATATGTTGCTTTGTGTATAATTTTAGAAACGCATACCCTTTAGTATTTGTACTGTGACAGCAAAATCCTCCCAACTTAATTCACATAATTGCTGCATTAATCGTAAATATAAACTTAAAAGAGTACCTAAACATTTTTCAGGAGAAAATAGTTTACCTTTCACGCACTTTTGTAACCGTCTAACAGCCACTGTCTCGAATCTTCAACTACGCAGCAGCTGATACATGACTTCGTTTGACATCCAGCAATCGCAGTTTACTTGACAACACTCCAGGGTAAAACAGCTGAGACAAAAGTCCTCTAGACCAAAGATTTTATTAAGCATTTATCAGTTTATGATCATGTTATTGTCGACGAGGAAAGGAACTTTCGACGTTTGACCGTGTTGTGGATGGTATTTATAGTAAAACGACACAACAGAACTGCCGATAATTTGTTGTTGTCGTTTCGCATTAATTTTCGCGCACTCATAGTTGAAATTTTTACCGAAATTCTCAGGAGAGCTCTAAACGAATTTCCCTTAGCTAAGTGCCCTTAAAAATAGTTGCTGAAATGCACTTAAGAGATTTCATTAAGTACACTTAATTATGGGTGAATTTTGCACTTAAGTAAATTTACTTAAGTGAAGTTTCGTGAAATCGGCCCCAGCTCTCTTGACGGGAGAGATGACTTCTCTCTTACAGCGTCATAAAGGTCTTTTTCACTAACGATGCACAGTAGGCTGACGTCATGAGTTAAACATGAAGTCACAAGTTTTTGGCGCCTGAAGAGCACATATATAGCCTTACGTCATTTTGAAGCCCCTTCCTTGAGAAAGGTCTTTGACGCCAAATGTGGAAGAATGACCTCATAAATGTACGTAACGTATTTTGCAACTTGCGCACGACAGCCGCGTATCTTTCTACACGATACACAAAATAGCTTGTAACGTAGATGTAATAAAGCATTAGAGAGAATAATGACGAAACAAAGTTGGGAACTAAAAGGTACATATCTCATATGGGAATTGTTACAGGAGTTTCCGAAGAACAGAATGAAAGTGATACTACAACGTTTTCATATTGTAGTTCGGAGGATTGATCGGGCAATATAGATATAAGGACACCTTAAGAATCGTTGGAAAATTTTGGGAAAAAGCGACAGTTAATTAAACAATCGATCCACTTAAAAAATGTTTTTGGTATAATGATACTATTCGTGGGTGCTATTTAAACCTGAAAAAAATGTATTATAACAACGTTTTATATATTTTAATATATGGACTACGCACTCGTTAAGATCAAAGAATAACTTACTTAATATTCATCATTGATCGGCAATTAAGAGTGTGAATACCGCTAATAACTTTATGTTTAACTTCTTTGGATATTGAAATTTAAAGTCGTTGAAGTAATTGAAAGGCTTGTAAAAACAATATGAACAAGCTGCACTTTACCGGCTTCGCTGTTTGACTAATCTCCTGAATCAGCTTAAAGATTACATCCATCCACTTTATCGATAAAGGTTATTTTCTCCAGTACTTTTTCTCTTTTAAGGCTGTACCATGTTGTCTCTCTCTCTCTTCAAACACTTTACACGGTTCACGAAGGGTCCGTCTCTGTTGACGTTGGCTTCAATATCCAGATTTCTACACTCTTACACTCTCTCTCAGACCAGGCATTTGACTGATGGGATATAACTTCCATCATTTGAGAATCTGTGTCGATTAATTGAATATATAACACCAACAGGAATAGTCAACCGGAAACCCGTATCTCAATACACTGATGCGCTTTTATTTTGAAACTCAAACTATGATGGTGTTTACAATGGCATCGACGAACTTTCAAGCTTACTGATTGAAGTAGTTTTGGTTAAAAAATAACATATTTTAAGTAAACTTACATTGAAATAACATTTATCGTATAATGTAGAATAAAACAGAATTTTAACAACCCTTCAACATAATATTTACCGTTGATGTGTTTTATGACTCTTTTGAGTTCAGCTTTAAGACTAATAAAGCTGAATCATAACGCTCTGAAAACGCTCCCCTTACTAATTATTCTACTACGCTTGCGAAGAATGCACCGAGGGGATTTTTTCCCACTTTAAATGAAAAAGCTATATAAAACAACCTAGACCAGCAATGCATCAAACGTGCATGTAGTGTTTCACTAACATTATATATATACTAACATATCATTTAGTCATTGAGGTGGAAGAATTTACCAAATTGTTGTTGCGGGGTTAAAGTCCCTAAGCCGCGAAACTAATTTTGTTTAAAACTCTTCCACCTCATTGACTATAAACCTAACATAAAAAGTCGCTTAAGGAAACATTATAAGCTTTAACCACGAAACCTAAAACTGTGTTAATCCATTCGCCTCGATGGCTATTAATATAACCTAAGGCATTGCTTAGGCATTATTATTTCTTAAATATTGAGCTAATCGCGTCATGATGTATCTGTCATCTGAGGTGAGATAAAGGATCAAGGAAAGCATCTCCAGCTTTAACTCATTTAGAGTTACTGGAAGTTTACCTAACGTGCAATGTAACATTAAACGTTTCCATCGTTTGTTTAGCACAACTTTATTAAAGAAGAGACTATATTTGACCATCTGCCTTGTTCTCAGGAATAATACGGATGCTAAATAAGCCAGCTAGGAGGGATGATGAAAATATTGCATTCTGGGATTGCGGGAAGATAAACAAACCGAACACGTGCTTTTCAACTGTTCAAAAGCATGTAGAAAGGGCAATTGGAATTAATGATTTTAACCGCCCAAAAAAGTCAGATTATAAAAAATTGCGTAAAGGATAGAAACATTCACGCTACATTAATGCTGAGCTATTATCGTGGAAGTTTGGTGCTCAGAACGAAAATAAATCTTTGATTTTGATACATTTAGTAGACAGAAAATTGAACATCCATAATAGGCGTAACATGGTACGTGGAACAGATTTCAGTATTTCAGATAGTAAATTAAATCTGTGTGGATATCAAATGTAACAGTTGATTTTAAATGCATTTGAAATTTCACTTTCTTTTTTCTTCCATTTTGAATTTACAGACAATGTCACAAATATCTGATATAAGAATATTCCTTTTTTTTTTAATAAATGAAAAAATAATAGAATATTACTCCAGGAATTGTTTTTGTAAGGATAAAGATACATTCACAACCCTAACACAATTTGTTTCATTGATGTTTCATTCTGAAGTAGTGTATTACTCTTTTATGTGGGTGGTTTACTGCATAATAAAGGTACAACATTGACACAAACCATTCTGTTAGAAGAGTTTACATTGTTTAAAATAACTGTTTATACACAGGTCATAACAGCATGCTTAATATGTTATACGCATAACTTATTGCCCTTAGCCTGTTGATCGTGACATAGTTTGGACATTTTTCCAAGGACAAACTATGTTTTAAAGATAGTCCTGCAGAGAGTACACTCCGCACTGAGAAACATTTGTTTTGCCAACTGACAATAAGAAGTATTTCACAATATAAGGTTATGATGCTGACATACACAACCATCATATAGGTGTAATAACACTGTGAACCGACATAATTGGAACATGTTAGCAATACTTTTAATTATTTCATGACATTATTTGTGTTAATCAATTAATATTTTCTGTCCACCTAAAGTTTTTGACATGTTCCTAATGTACATAAATAGGTAATGGATTGAAATTACTAAAAAAATTCTTCTTGCAAACAAAAAACTGATTCTCTTTTTTGGCAATACAAGATTTGTACTTGAAGCAATGATATCTGTTGTATTCTTGTTACTATGAATAGGATATTAACATATCGTGCCTGGATAAACTTGATTGGAAAATCTCTCTTTGACAATTTATAGGTGGTCTATTAACGACTTTGTGTGTTTAATAAAATATTCTTAAACACTTGCAGGTATATAAAGCGATTTATGTTTCTTTGGATTGAATTCCCCGTTTTATGTTTTTCCGTTGCATGTTTGTTTTCTTTTAGATTTTTCTACACCTCCGGTTTTTGGGATAAATATTATATAACACAGTAATGTTACTTTTTTACATTTAATAATCTTATCTTTCAAATTTAAAAGACTAAATTTAACCGTTTTAATTTTAAAAACAGAAAACAACATATTGATAGGTTATTTTGTTTGCTTGTTATAATGATTTCAAAGTGATATTGTTGTTGCATACTATTTCAATTCTGAACCTGGTCAATCAGGATTTTAAATAAAATGGTTCTTGTTAACTGCCCCACGCTATAAGCTAAAATTGGACGATTGAATACTCTTGGGTGTAGTTTTGCACTCTACTTAAGTTATTTTGACATGACGAAAAACAGGACGCAACAACAAATCGGCTTCTTGATAACCCTTAGCACAGATATCACCAGGGCGACGTGGCAAGCTCCAACCCAAATATCCGCTGTTAAAAATGAAAGTTGCCTTCAGAAGAACTCGCAAGATCTCTTTAGGTTGTGAGTGATTTCGTGACAGGAATTTCATGTGTAGAAATATGGTTGGTGAAGCTACAGCCCGGCATGATTGTATGATAATTTGTACTTATTTTGATTTCCACACTGGTATTGTGGGAGGGTTTAGGCCCTATACAGTGTTTCTAGTAAGGCCTTCAACGTCGAAACATAGAATGAACCAACCAACATCGCACTGACGGGAAATTATTTCTATTGAATTCACTTTTTGCAGACTTCAAATCTCTTCGAGTGACTTCATTTTTTAAGACTTGACTATTTATTCCTGATCACGTTTCTTAAATACAGAACCACACAAATCCCTCACATTATGTCAACAAGACATTTAATGAGTTTCAATGAGACATTTACCTGAAATCTTACAGATCAAATATGGTGAGATTAAACCAGTTGTGGAGTTAGATTTCAATCTTAAGCTGAAAAAAAGATAGTTTCGTCGAACCATTCATATGAATAGCATTTGTCGGCTGAGGGCATTTGGAAACCAGCGCTGTGAAAAACAAAACCTTTATCAAGAATAACCAAAGTTTACAGGTTTACTTGTAGAGTTAAAACATTATAAATAATGCGTATCTTAATAACTACGTGTTTAATTATACACTCTTCCCGTATAGTCCAACTGATCTGCATAGGGAATGTTTGTCAAGGGATTTATGGAATTGTCCACCTGATACCTGTTCGATTATGGCTATATTTACAAAAACTTAGATCGGTCAAGAAGTCACATTTTATCCAATTTACACACTACAAAAAATTACTGTTAATTACCATATCAAAAAGATTCTAAACTTTCAACAATATGTTTACAAATCTGCCATTTGTAATTTGCAACTATGCTTTTTGTTATCTTTTTAAACTTGTGATGATATTATTTAGAAATTTAAGTCATTCAACTAATTGAAAGACTTGCAAAAGTGGCATTGACAAAAATCACTGCATCTGCTCTTATGATTCCGTTATCTTCGGAATCAGCTTGAAGTTACCGCCAACCTGGATGATCGACAATTGGACATTTTCTTTCAAACACTTTGTCGAGTTCCAGCAGTTTATCTGCTACTAGTGTGTTTACATTAATTCCATTGTCTATGTTCTTAGGCTCATTTACTTAGGTCAGGATAATGGTTGATTCGATGGCACTTTTATTGATGTTTCAATCAGTTTCGTTGAATTGCAAATGCATGTGAAGAGAAATAGTCAATTAGAAGCGCGTTCATTGGTGAGACTGATAAAGCTTTTCCGTCAATAAAGACATTTTAATAAAATTGCCGTTGCAATTGATGCTGTTTTAGCACACAATAAAATTGTATAATAATAAAACCCACAATCGTGTTCAGAGGTAGTGTGCTCGCTATTCGCTATTTAAACTTTTAAATTTTGAGAAAACGTTAACAGGCACTCAAAAGTAGTAATTCGGGTCTACAGCTTGTATTGCAAATGACATGTTTATGTAAACAGGGCAGGTTTTTATTACCTTAAGCAATTGGGGCTTCTCGCGTGTTATCTCGCTCAATTACACTATTAGTTCTTTTTGTGGAACTAATGTGTCTTCATCTGCGTTTTTGCTGTCTTAACCATTAAGTTTGAAAAACAAATACGGTAATCACCAGACGATGAAACAAGAAAGTTTCTTCTAAATGGAGACTGTCGTAAATTCGGTGCTTACATGTATTCTACGATTCTTTATTTACTTTTAAATGGTCTGATAACACTTGTTAACTAGAATACCTTGTAGTCGGGTTTTCACCAACATCAAATGTGTTCTTTTTAATATTTATGTACATTATAAACTGCTTACTTTGCTGACCGGAAGAAAGGTTTCTGCCTTACTTTACCGATATAGATACCTGAAATGAAATAAGATCGCGAAATAAAATACGCATCCTACCAGGAATGATATAATTCGAATTGTTCGATATAAATTGGTATCCTTAATGGCTCCTTTTCTTCTGAATACACTCAAATATTGACACCTGCTGGTGTATCTCGCAGCATAACGATGTCGATATGAAAGAGACATGGCTTGCTGATGTGAGTAGGTAAAGAGTAGTCTAATACAAAAATGATATATTTCAATGACAAATTTACTCAAAAAACGTGATCGGCGAATTGTACTCGAATAAAAGTGTGAACCATATGTCATATTTAAACCTACGTTATTGCTTGCAAATCTGTGACTCACCCAACCCTCTATTTTCAATTTCATTTTACCCCAACCTAACTTAGAACTATTTAACGTCCTTAATACTCCTGAGAACAAGGCAACTGGCCAAAAAGAGCTTTTAAATTAAATACAGTTGTGCTAAACTAATGACGAGATGACAGATGGAAACATTTATTGTACCATTAATGTATGAAAAACTGGATATGTTTTTAGTGATCAGTCATAACCCACAGTATTATCAAACACCAGGTAATGCATACATCATGACGCAATTGCGTCAATATTTAAGAAATAATATTTCCCTAAGCGAGGTCTAATGTTATATTTATAGTCATTGAAGTGGAAGAGTTTGGTTTATGGATTTAAGACCCTCAACGAAAATTATACTCTCCCACCTTAATGACTAAATCTAACATTTAACGTCGCTTAGGGAAAAATTATTTCTATTCTATTTCTTGTCCAGTATATTTAAATATAACTATTCAATTAAAGCGGCAGAAAAATCGTTTCTGTTGATCCCGTAGGATTAACATTTTGTTTACAATACATCGTAAGTGTTCAACACATACTAGTGCAGTTTATTTGTTTTAACAGCGGTTAAATGTGAATTGTCGTCAACATAACCCGACAAAACGATTACAGATTGGTCGGAAAAGATGGTCATGTGATTATCTCCAAATATTTCGGCATTGCCGTCATGTCGACTGTCTTATAAAGTGAACTATATTAAATGAGCCTTATCTAGTGTTGGTGTTATCACTGTAGCTTCGTGGGTTCCATAGTTATCACCCTTTGAAGTACAGCCCTTATTTTGGGGAAACAAATCACGTATCAAAGCACAATTATCGACGGCGTGGTATGAAACATCAGACTCCGTCAAAAGATGTACAATCGTCCAAATAACAACCATGCCCAGGTTCCTGCCGATATGATTAAAATTGGCAAAGACTTAGCCTTTTATGACTAGCGTCACCCCCTCCCCCCTCGAACCCCAATAAAAAGAACTAGATGACTAGCGACTAGATACTCTGTTTCTTGTCCACAAATAATAAGAAAAAGTGCTATGGAAAGTACCGTCTTAGATTGATTCTGAAGTAAAAATCTATCAGACTATACCAACTAAACTGTTTCTGTTGGTAACTTCTAATCTGATATTCCTTTAATCGGCACAGATTCGCGCATGACAGAAGTACTATGCCATCAGTAAAATTTCCGGTCTGAGACAAATTTTAAGAGTGTAGAAATCTGGAAATTGGAGCCAACGTCAACAGAGACAGACTCTTCTAGAACCGTGTAAAGTGTTTGGAGAGAGAGAGACAACATGGTACAGCCTTAAAAGAGAAGAAGTACTGCAGAAAATAATCGTTATCGATAAACCAGATAGATGTAATCTTGAAGCTGATTTAGGAGATTAGGCAAATATAGAAGCCGATCAAGTACTTCACATTCATGCTGTTTTCACAAGCCTTGCAGTTAGACCGACATTTTTAAATGTCAATATCCAAAGAAGTTAAACATAGTGAAAAAAAGTGGTCTTATCTGATAAATATTAAGCAAGTTATTCTTTCGTCTTTATGATCTTTTTTCTCATACAATTGTTCGCAGTCTATATTTTTAAATGTAAAAACGTCCTTAAAAATTAAACATGATTACAAATTATACGTTTAAATAGCTTGAAATCCAATTCCACGTCTGGTTTTATCGCACGTCAATTGATCTTTAAGTTTTATTGTTGGTGTCTAATCGGTACAGATTAAGTACAGTAAATGTACTGTGTGTAGAAAGTGGCTGATTCCATATACTCTACAAATAAGAAGCCTGATCTGGAATAAATGATCCAGTCTTAAACGATAAATTCATATAACAGGTTTACATCAGGCTAAATCTATATTACTAAGTATATGCTGAAGTATAGTCGGAAGGTTAGGTCTTACTTAAAATTAAAGTTTAGAGGACTCGGTTATAGTCACACGAAAACCGAAAAGGACACAAAACCATGAACACTTTGTTCAGACATTTCAGTAAAATGTTTGTGGTTTAAAGTGCGCATCTAGGGCCTTTTCGTGTTTAAAACTCTTTGAGTATTTTTTTCTTTTTGTATTTTGGAGTTGGGCTATATTGAATTAATGCATCTTCACGTTGGGCAAATGTTTTAATATCTGTCATATTTAGCGCTCCATGAACTACCCTCTAATTATCAACGGATAATTTATGGACTTAGCTAACAACATTTACTTTAAATTTAGAGTCAAGGACAATAAACAAAATGTTTTTTCTGAGGTTTGTCATATTGAGAAATACAATCTTACAGGTATTAACTCTGTAAAACGGACCAAAATACTTTGACGGGTAGAATCTAATGGAAAGTAAAACAAGTGCTCTCGATAGTGTTGTTTTTTTTGTGGTTTAATCTATGCCACACTTTTTCCACAGAACATTAATATTCGGGATTGATCCTTCTAACTACGGCGTTGTCATTCTAACATCATCAATAGTTTGATCTTTTTGGACCCTGTTAAAAATTCACATATTATCATTCAACAAAAGTTTGTTGATGTTTTGCCCTTATAGTTGTTATCGCTGTTGTTTGTCGCTGCTAATCCCTACTTAGTTTCATCGCAGCTACATTTAACTTGATTATTCGAAAGTTTCTAGAAAAAGGCAAGTGAGTAGATGAAGGAATACTATTAAAACTACCTGATTTTAAAAAGGCGTACCTGTCAATAGTAAAGATAGTAGTATAAAAAATAAAAAACGCATGACAGGTGATGAGTTATTCAGAAAGAGAAAAAGAAACGTTCTGCTTATAGCGGTCCATACCGGGTAGATTGTAGGGGTGATGGTTATTTTCTATCAGGTCAGTATGATCGTCTTAACACTGTCTTTATTCTCGCCCATCAGTTTAAACAAATCGTCACTGTTCTTGGGAAGCTTTTCATCATGTGTTTGAATAAACGCTTACAAATGTGTGTTTGTTTGTTTGATTGGTTGGCGTATAACGAAGCACTAACGGTTGTTTTACTCAAATGACAGCGTGCCAGTCCAATGTCCGATGGAAACCAACCCCAACGACGATGGAAATACAGAAGACATCAGAATACATTTACAGGACACCACAACAAATCGGATACCTGATACCTTTTAGCTCAGGGTACTCCAGGGCACAGAAAATTCCCACACACCTACCATATACAAGTTTCTGAAATAGTTTAATGGGGTGTTATTCACGGCGTTTAACAAATCACTCGGTTTATCATTAGCAGGCGTTTTAGTGCCTTTCTATTATAAGAGATAATGGCGTAAGGAACTCGGGAATGGACAGTGGACAGTTTAAAGTTAATATATAGCAAAAATAAAACGTGTTCAGGGTGATAATTCAGACCACTGCGTCACAAATTATTTCTTACAAGGCCAACCCTGAATTTAGGTATTTTTTTTATTACATGAGGTATTATATTTGATCCAAAGTATTATCTGATATAATACAATATTTCGGCAGTTTATGTGCCCACGGATTCAGCAAATTACACTTGTTGTGTACTGTCGCAAACATTGTATTTAATAAGATGACCATCATCAATAACAGGTCTTTTTTAAATGCCTAGGAGATTGAATCTAAAAGCCTACCATCTTGAAGTGTAAAAAAGGGGAATATACAAAAAAGTATTTTTGTTCGTGAAGTTTCTGACATTAATACAAACACGTACAAAAAACAACAACAGACAAAATCGGAGCTGAAGAAAAGGTCAGAACTAAACAAATTTGTTGTACATTAGCCCATAATGATGAATCGATTTATAAAGATGTCAGTGCATAACAAAAAATATATCAAACATACAAGGGCTTTTAAGTAGACCGCCAATAAAAAGTATCTTTACTGTTGCTGAAAAACGCCACATTGGCGTGATCACTTCGACGGCTGTTCATTATCAGATTCTTTATAAGCTAACAAACTAGACTAACAATTATTTAATCAATGTTTTTCCCAAAGACACATGAAGCGATAAAAGGATTCTTTTATTCTGACGATATCTTGCTACTGAGAAAAATTAACCACATGAGTTTAATTGAGAATTACCATCTACAAAAAAGTATAAATTGAGTTTTAAACCTTTTATTGAAAACAATCTAGATTATTAAAATACAATGACAATCTTAATAGACAAAGGCACGAGTTCTAACGAATCGTATTTCACGCATTTTGTCTTTCTCGGCCGCCTTACGTAAATTCGTCGTTATTTTGGAATGCTGAATGTGCGGCCACAGATAATTTATTTAAAATATAATAGCGGTTGTTTGCTTGCGGTAGCGATGTATTATTCTGCTTTACTATTCGATTGAACTTTTGTCAACTTAATATGCTAAAAGTAATGGTTTATACATCTAGCTGGACATGGTTTTATCTTGTTGTTTTAGACATCTAGGTGTACATGGTTTTAGCCGGTGTTTTTCTACATCATGATGGACTAATGTAGCTTGGTGTTTTATACATCTTGATGGACATGATTTTAGCTTAATGTTTTCTTCATCCTGATGGACATGGTTTTAGCTTGCTGTTTTATACATGTTGATGGACATGGTTTTAGTTTGGTGTTTTGTACATGTTGATTGACATAAAGTGTAGTTTAAACTTATGTTCCAAGACGATGTATCCGTATCGCAAATACGACCACGTAAAAATTGCATCGCTACACAAAATATTATTTGTTAATTTAACCTTTGAAACTTTCATACAGAGAAAGTAATCCGACAACAGCCTGAGGAGAAGTAAGTAACGTTGGAAGAATCGCTTTAAACTTGTGACTAAGCCGCGAGCCAAGAAACCCTCCCTAATAATTATTGTTGAATGTTCTTAATGCTCATGTGAACCAAACAGGTGATCACCAACGACGTCACAGTTGTTCTTCATGCCTAATGCATTGGAAAGATGCTAATGGTAAAGTACCGATAGGAAAGGTTCATCGAACGTAAACAATATATCAAACGAGTGCGTATTCAGTCTGGTAATATTCTTAGCGTTATCTAGCGATTGTACTGTGAGATGACGTTGCTTCACAAAGAAATTGATGTCCAGCTATAACTTGACGTTAAGTTGACATGGTTTTGAACAACCGTCCCAAGGGTATCATGACTGAGGTTTTCGTTAATGTTAAAAGAGCGTGAATGTTGATCCTCACATTTCGTTGAATTCAATGTTATAAGTGTTACATCTATTAAACATTTAAATGTGTCTTTTTTTTTCTTTTTTTTTAGGGGCAGGGGGGGGGGGGGGGGGGGGGGGTGCTTTTTTTTAAAACCCACTGGAATTTTT
>JAVFBZ010135335.1:0-14348 GCA_032466195.1 Katharina tunicata
AACTCAATCACCTAAAGACAGTCTTCACCCAACTGAATAAGTATCCATCAGAAATCATAGATAAAGCTATAGCTAAAGCCTTCAACCCCACAGATAAAAGACAACCCCAACCAAATGGACCTGATATACGAATATCTATACCCTTTCAAGGCAAATTTAGCCATCATATTTCTAGACTGATAAAAACAACAACAGGGATAGGCACCGTGTCCACCACTGATCGGAAATTAAAAAATTACCTACAGGCAACGGGAAAAAAGACACGAAACAGCCACCCCAACCTAAAGGAACAGTGTACCAGATAGAGTGTAGGTGTAAGGAGACATACATAGGTGAAACATGTAGACCTCTTCATGTAAGACTAAAAGAACACAAAACTTTGGGAAATTGGATGGAAAATCAGCCGTAGCTGACCACATCAAGGAAAATCTTAATCACACGATAAACTGGGAAGCCACAAAAATAGTTGTTAAAGACCATAAAGACTTATCAAAATCGAACTACAGGAAGCCATATGCATCAAAAGACTGAAACCCACACTCAACCGAGACAAAGGACTTTTTATCCCAAATGCATATGATCCCTTAATCTTACCCAATAATTGAATCGACCACCAACTGAGACAAACCCTAACCTTTTAGCAACAATCTCCACTGCACCAGCAGGATTAAGCCCTTACTTAATAGTAAAAACTAGAAACCCTTTCTTGAAACCATATCTTAGTTTTGTTAAGTTTTTAAAGTTATTTATTGTTCTCTCCACATATATTTGCCAATGTTTGTAACTGTTGATCACTTGACTTGAAAACGGTGTTAGTATCTTCATCGAAACGTTGTCCTTCAATAAATCAGAAGTTGATATCTATAAGAAATGACTTGTGTTAACCTTGATGATGTCAAACTGTAATCTAATTTATCTTTATAACAACTGGGACACTGGAAGGAACTTATTATCTGATTCTGTTAGAGTTGCTCCGTTTTGATTGGAAATATATAGCGAAATACCGTTGAGGACAATGATAAACACCAATCAATCAACCATAAAAAGTGTGGTTCTTTTCCGTACTTTTTCCCAGACATCTCCAAGAAGACTTGATAGAAACAGACAATGTTAATGTAAACGGCCTGGTATGCTATCCATAGGTCTAGATATATCATCTTTTCTTTTTCTTCCTTGACTGCATTTATTAAATCCATATAGGATCAGTCTGATCTGTGTCAGTTTTTAATTGTGCCATTTCTAGCGATTTATGTATTAATTTCCCCATACAAATTTCTATTTTATATATTTTATCGTCAACATCCGGATATTATTCGAAGACACATTAGCATGAATCAACTGTAAGATGTCTAAGCACGCAACACTTAAGTGTGTATCTTAGAACAAGGTGATATTGATTAAATATAAGTTAACTAACGAGAGTAGGTGGTGTTTGGCAAGAATGCCAATAGAGTCACATTTTCCCCCAACATGGACTCATTTTCAGGAAATATCTGAAGGCATTAAGTTTGTAGTGCCCGGAATGTATATACACAAAACAGTGTGTACATACGTTTTCTTTCTCGCATATCAGGTTGTGTAGACAAAACGTGGATTTCTGTCGTTTTGCTGCTATTGAAGTCCACCGAAGGGCATCACAAAGAAATGAAATAAAAAATACATTAATGAGCAGAGTTTTTTTCTGCCGTTCTGCTGCGAGTGTAGAACAACTCATTTATTGTACTGTTTTGCAAACAGAAATAAGTACGTTCAACCATCATGCATGCTGTTTGATTGTTTTGATTGATTTACACCTACAATATTATTTCATTCATATGACGGCTTGCCAGTCCAATGGGTGAAGACGACCACCCTAAATGACACTGGCGACACGGAAGGCATCACAATACATTCTAAAGTGGAAACAGGACACCAAGACAAATTGGCTTCCTGGTACCCCTAGCTTACAAGATAGCTCGTAGAGGGCACAGTATGTTAAAGCCAACCACCCGCTCGCGTGAAAGTTGGATTTGTATTATATTCAGGTAGGTCCTATATAATGTTAGAGAGAGATAATTGAGAACGCATAGAGTTATAAGCAACGTAGATTTTAAATGGAAATAAACTAAGAAAAAATGCATTTTACAGCTGCTTAAAATGTATATCATAAAGCTTATCGTTCTTTTCCGGTCAGCCAATGAATGCCTTAACCAATCGTGTTACCATGGTGAAAACAAAGATGAACGTGCGACTAACGTACAGTAATCACATAAAACATGGTAACTCTCAGAAGGTCAGGTTTCTCGGATGGATGATCCAATAATTCTGAAGCGTTTCCAACGAAATTATATTGGACAATAAAAGGGATACGAGGGGATAAGAAAGTTCTGGACTTTTTGTAACATTTTCCGTTTTAATAAAAGGATATAGATTAAAATTTTACAGACTACATGTACCTATACTGCAAATATTGAAATTCCTCTGGCTAGAGGAAGCAGGATTTAAGGGAATCGACCAGATTGACTGTGGAATTTTTAATTGTAGAAAAAGCTGTTGAAAACAATTTTTGAGTTCGATTTACATGTTACTGTGCGTTAGTTAATCATCGTTTTATAAACAAAACGGGATAGCAGTTTGTTCTTAATTCAGCCACTGACTGCTTTATATATGTTATTTATGTTGGCTGATTTCTGCAAGCGCATCATAAGTTCTCGAAGCGTGTTTTTTTTTTATTTTATAAAAGTAAGTGAATATTTTATGTTGTCTATGCAAGATTTTGTGTTCGCTCCACTCAAATTTGTCTTCTTGCCAAAAATATTTTAAGTTGTCTCTGAGAGATTTTTTCTTCATTCTGATGAAATTGTGTTCTCTCAAAAAAACAAGCGACGGAACATCTTTCCGGTTTGTCATGCGCAGTAGAATTTTGTACCATCCAGCTTTTCAAAGCAGACTGAGAACACTGGTAATATAACAATAAAGGTTTTAATCAACTGGAGCAGTAGCCATTATAGTTAGATATATATAAGGAAAACAATGGTGCTCGTACTACAAATTTAGCCATCAAAAACAACCTATCCATACTATTCATATTCTACTGCGCATGACACACCGGAAATATGTTTTGTCGCCTTTTTATTGAGAGAACACAATTTCATGACAGTGAAGACAAAATCTATCTGGGATAACACAAAATAAATTTTAGCAAGAAGACAAATTTGCGTGGAGCGAACACAAAATCTTTCATAGACAGCATCAAATATTTCGGTCAGTGAAATCAGCCACCATAGTTATTAGTAAATGAGAAAGAACGATTTAAAATATTTTGTTTCCTACGTTCAAACAGTTAGTAATACATGTAGCTTGTGTTCCTTGATGGTAAATTGCACGGTACTGTGGTTAGGCAGTTAGCTGTTAGTATGTGTATAGATAGTTGTTGGACGTTACGACAAAGCAATGATAGGCGTACATTTTGACCCAAATCTATATGGAATTTACTGTCAAGTGGCGTGATTGAAAACGAATAATCTTGTGAATTATCAACATTCCCTTGGCAGGTGATTTGTATTAAGAATTTCCTACAAGCATCAACTAGAGATCTATATGAGCTGAACTCTAATGGTCTTGGTGCGACTGATAAAATCACATTTTATTACCGGCTGTTACTTATGAGGCCTATAATAATCGATAAATCTAAACATGTATATTCTATGTTTAAAATAGAAATAGACATTTTACATGTATTGGCGACCGTGCCCGGTGATAAAACATTACTTGATTAAATATACCTTTGTATATTGATAGCAGTAACTGTGTGTTGGAAACAGGTGTTTAACGAAAATTATTACACTTAAGGTTGAGTATTAAACTACCATTGAGAACTTGTTAATGACACAAAATATTAGGCTTCCTTCTGTATCACCTTCTCTTTGCCAACAAGGGCCCCGTGGACCAGTTAGAGTCCCCTACAAAGTACCCGGTATAGGTTAAAGTCCCAATGTCGACATTATGTATATACGGCAAGTATTCTAAGTGAGATTGCAGTGTGTTTTTTACGAGGTTTTGTCCCCTATTTTCCGCCATAAACCGGCAAAGCAGAGTTGTCATATAGCTGCAATCAAGTACGATTAAAGTGTTCAAACATTTTAAACAGTAAATAAATAAATAAAGTAAATAAAGTAAGTTAACTGAGTAAGTAAATAAATAAAAAAAAATAAAAAATAAGAACAGGTGTAAATACTGACCCAATTGTAGAACATGCTGATTAAGCATAATGTTTGTAACACTGTCTCTCCATATAAATGTCACATAGATAGAAACCAAGAGTAGCATTATTTAAATACACTTAATTTGACGGATTTCAGATGAAGTTACCTTTTTAAATGCATTGCGTTACGTATAAGATTCCTTGGATTGGACAAACATTAACGCTTAATGTTAAAGCAGCTGAAACTATTGCTGATAATCCTGTTAATTATGAAGGCATGTGTACGCGATGTTTTTAGCGATTTTTCTACAATTCCCTCGGTTGTTATTCGTTTCTTTATGGCTTTAAGAGAATGCTTTGATAAACAGTTAAGATAGCAGCGACTGAGTTGTTCCCGAAGTAGTATTTTAAAAATACAAAGCGTGATTTATTGAAACTTTTGTGGAAACATTTGCTTAAAACTTCAGGTGCGTTTTGCTGTAAAAGATTAACATTTATTTCGACCGTTACTAGTCTTTTTTTCTTTGTGCTTACCTTCCTTCTGGAAACAAAGGTTTAAGGGTTCGCAAACCTACTTCCTTTATCTGGCATATGCAATATATTTCCTGATTATTATTCGACAGGATATCTTCGCCTGCATCCGTCTGATTTATTACAGACATTTATTACTAGTACTTTGTCAATGTAGACATTGAAATGATATCGTCTTGATCCTATTACTGATATGATACTTTTTATGACCAGCAATATCTTATACTATGCATACAAATCTAAATACTGTTTACACTGGAATGTGACATATAGATCCGGTTGTAACCGATATTAATAAATGCGCCTTCTTTGATATTATGAGATCTAATGAAAGGACATGAAAAATTCGTACTCATTCCATAGTTAATTTCCTCCCACTTCTACTTACAAATTAGAAAAAGGACCGTGTGTATCCATTTATATGCATAATAATTGTTTTAAAAAATACTGGGCAATATTATAATTTAAAAAGTGACTCTAAGTAGTGAACATTGTCTCACTTGATTATGAATTATACTATTTCAAATACAATGTATACAAATACATTCTAAAGATGTTGCCCATTTCTCGTCCTGATATATCGTCATGGTAGCTAACGTTAACATAAACCTTAAACAAGCTACATTGCCATAGAAAGCAACCAGTTAAGTATGACCACAGATTCATTCAATTGTTATGTCAATCTATGTCATGATTCGATAGACATTTCAGATATATCTCGTGCGACAACTGGAACGAATTCGCTGTAGAAATTTTATATTACCACTAAAGAATTTAACATTGTAAACTATAGTAACAACTCCGATGAATGATAATTTATTCATTTTGACAATTTAATGCTTCACACACAATTTTAAATACAGTTAATTCGTTTAATTAGAATATAACTATTATTTGGAATAATTTTATATCCATGTAACAATACTAACACAGTCAAATAATAATTTCAAATTAAATATCTCTTCTAAAGTCAAGAAAAATCTTCATGGAAACAGTTCCCTTTTTAATATCCAATTGTGTTAACTGAAAATCTTTTGATAAACGCTTTCGCAGACCATAAAGTCAATACAACGGACCGCGTCGATGTTGAAGCTATGCCTGGAATTGTTTCCAAGAACAACCAGTTCAATTAATGATATATCAATGTTTCCAAATACAGATCATTGCTACTAAACATAATTCATTTGATAGCGCGTGAATAGGTTTTACGCATGCTATTCGGTATAATAAAAATGTCTAGAATTAGGAAGTATACCTCTGGTTTTACACTATAGTCTGCTAAATTCTTAACTTATTTATTTATTTATAATAGTGTTTTATTACTGTTTATTTTGGTTTGTTGTCTCTTGTTGTTTTTATGTCGCTGATTAAGCCACTCCATGTGTTATCAAGGTATGATCCCCAAACTGGAATCGGCGGCATAATACATAATATTTCACCACACAACAATAACATGTTACAGAGAAGAATATAAACAGCCACACTATGGAGTTATGTATATACATTTTATAAATATATAGAGAAAAATGTAGCTTGTCTCCACTGGGATTCGAACTCGGGTATCTGGCTAGTAGTGACAGCCCTCTAGCAGACTGAGCTTCAGAGGCTCACGGTAGAACGACCGAGTTTTTATTCAGGTAAAGGCTGCGAATCTTTGTGTAAAACTCAACGTATACAGAAATGTATGGTGTTAATAATGTCTGCAGCATTGAATTATTCCCATCGCATCATGTAGCATGGTGCTTTAGGCAACAACAGGATCAATGGGCCAGACTTTATATCAGCTACAGACATGTCAACCAGATTAAAACAGAAGGATTATAAGCACGCAAGCGCGTATCTCTGCGTGCACAACAATCGTATGTGAGCTTTTGTCAAAAACAATTTCCCATGGGCGATTTTTGTCATTTAATTAATTACAGTTTTGGATAACCTTTGCTCTTCTACAAAAAAACCCAGATGTGTTGATCTGATTTTCTTCTATCTTTCAGATTTGACAGTAAACGATTCAACAGAGCACATGAGAATACAACCAAAATACAGACGGAATTTATTTTAATCGACACTTTTGTAAATAATGTACTCAATACATGATACAATACGATTACTATTTCAAACATAGTATATAGTACTTCTTGCAAAAAAACCTTCCCAATTATCAACACCAATGTAACAGATACAGAAAGAAATGTATGGTCGTGTCGATTGAAACCCATCTTAATGTACCTTATTTTTAAAATTTAACAATGCCTGATGCGATGCTATCTTGTATCAAGTAAAACGACTATTCTATATTGATTACAACTTCTGCTTTATTATTGTGCAACTTTTCGATGTCAATGCTAACATCGTTCTCAAGCGATGTGAGCATCGAAATCGAAACGTTGCACAGTAATAAAGCAGAATTTAAAATCCATATAGACTTGCCATTTGACATAGTACATCCAACTTCTAAATGCCCCTCAAATAATTTATCTTGTATCTTGGGTTCTAAGCAAATCGGTCATTTTCACGTCTCTCTTGTTCCATTCAATCAAGCGGTATCAATACAGTTCCCCAGATGTAATACCCTAATGTCGCAACTAAAGGAGCCACAAACATATTGACCCAACAACATCACGTTTTTCCTATTGTCTTTCCAATTTGGGGACCGAGCCGTGGCTCCGTGGTTGAGTGTTGGACTACGTTGTCCTCTTCACTGTACCCGGAATAGGTTAGATACCCCCTGTAGACCTTATGTATATAAGGGAAGTTTTGCGGTGGCTGCGGAGTTCGCGGTGTGTTTTTTACGATGTTTCTTCCCAGTTTTACACCATACACCGGCAAAGCAAATTTATACATTATAATAAGTCGCCATAAAGGTGAACTAGTCTTGATTACGACGTTAAACACCAATCAAACAAACGAACAAATGTTTCCAATTTGTCCCCTACGTCGAGAAAAATAAGCTGTCGGGTAACACAATATGTCAACGTTTAACCACATAAAGGCAGCACATTTATAAAAAGCTCCATCTTGGATCTTGTGTAGAGGACCACTTCCGATATGGCACCATCGACAACAGGAGTCGATTCAAACAAGGTGTAAATCGGTTTATTCAAATTCAAGTGTTTAGCAGATTTGAGGATCATGGAATTTGGTAATCTACAATATGTAATTTAACGCAGAATTTAACGTAAATCCGAAAACAAATCAATTAAATTTGAGCCAATATATTTCATAGCGTGTGTGCATACTATTTGGCAAGATTTACAAATCATGCATTGCACGTCGATTGTGCCGATTGATTAAACAAAAAGTATGTCGCTTTTTTTACAGGCGGAACCAACTAATTTGCTCAATTCTTAAATTGTATTAATTGGCCATGTGATTACAATGAGGGAATTTAGAATGTCTTAATGATATATTACGTCATGTTGGTTTTTTAAAGACAACCCACACTACTTCACCAAGAGTGATATGGGTATAGTATATCTTTTACATATTCCATCAAGGAGAGCCAGAAGCAGTAGAAAACACACTATGTACAATTTAAATTTTTATATTGTTGATGCTTCTGCCAGTTTGTGTGAAAATGTTGAATCAAACTACAAAAAGTGACATCTCAAAAATGAAAATTATTAAAACCAATAGACTTTGGGCTGTTTTTGGCTAGAAATACGTAATATCAACGTATCAACGATAGCTGTCCCTACAGAAGTGTTAGACAATATATTCTTATCCAACAGAATCGTTCTCTCTATCTCGTCTTGGTAGATGTTTATAGTTTAGAGTAAAGGAAAGTAGCTAGCCTCCCTTTTGAATCCCAAAATACAAGACGACTTATAAAACTAAGCTAGTATTACAATCTTATAGACACAAATATCTGATAATATTCAGATAATAATATTTAGAAATTGAGAAGGAAACAAGTGCATGTCAAAACAGGCGGTTAACGACAAAATGGTACTCTCGCATCATAATTACATGTGTTTACATAACCGATTTTATCTTTTGAAGATAAAGACTCTTTGATTAACAATATAAAGCTGGGTATGTGGTACAGGCAATAGGATAAAACATATTTTCATAAATGCCACATTACCATCAGCACCTTTACACTGCCTGGTTCAGGAACAGGAATGAGAAGGTCGTTTGGGGTATTTAGTTCAGATACGGGACAGGCACGGATCTTGATATACGGATAACCCTGCTACACCATTGACTACTTATAACTTCTAGTATTACAGCGAAAATCAACCTTTATGTAAATTGTTGGCAGAAAATATATATAGTGCTGAAA
Organism: Katharina tunicata; assembly: GCA_032466195.1. Lineage (NCBI taxonomy): Eukaryota > Metazoa > Mollusca > Polyplacophora > Chitonida > Mopaliidae > Katharina > Katharina tunicata. Next base: position 8,997 of record JAVFBZ010135335.1, read on the forward strand.
AAGTTTGTGTACATGATTTATGGTTTGAAATACAATTGATGTGTCGAATATATCCTGATGTTAAACACATGAACAAGTTTGTAATATGCTGATAGTTCTTTCATCGCCATTAGCCACATCAGATTAGTGTCAGGCACAGGGCTTGAGATAGTGATAACCCTGCTAAATACAAGGTACAGTTGATACTTGGCAGCACTACTCACAGTTTTAGCCAGAAAACTGTAATCAGGGTGTCTAAAATCGCTATTTTCAAATAAGCAGGGTGTTTTATTTGATATTTGTCCTATCGTTTCTTTGATGCTGTTAGATTTGATTGAAATACGGTGTCTCAACAGGCGTCTTATGTGTCTCAAACACATAATGATTCGCGCCAATACTCTGCGTTCGTTTCCAATTCAAATAAATCGCAATTACGTGTACATAAACAAAACTACATTATTGGAATTCTAATAGCAATATTCCAGCAACATATGCTAAGGAAGAATTAAAGCCTTAATGAAACACTACTAAAATCTACTAGAGTATTAATATATGTCGGTACATAAATTTTACCTTCGGTCGGAAAAAGATAACAGATCTTCAGTTACATCAATATTTTGAAAATCTCCTTTTACCCAATCTTGGACAATGCATGGTAAGGAAGTCATGTTATATCTCCAATCACAGCTCGGACAATTCGCTTTTTGCCATTGTTTCACTTATATTATAGCACTTTTAATATATAAGGGTTTAAACCTGGAAAGCCGTAAAGAACATTTTGAACTTGCGGATATTGCCAACTTACTCAAGGCAGATCAATGGAATTCTTTCAGGGGCCGCGTAGAATAGCTTTAAAATTGAAATTGACAGCTGTTTTGATAGATTACTTAATAGAAGACCTGTGCAGAATAGACTTCCAATTGTATGATTCTCGTTAGGCTTTATTTGAAATGTATAGGTCTAGTTGTATGAGTCAGAAACAGCCATAACGGTCATAGGATAAGCTTTAATTAAACATTGAAAACAGTATAGAATGGTTTTGTCTATAATGGAAACAAAACTACCAAAATCGTAAGAAAAATCTCCAAGTACGTACTGAGAGCTGTATGAAATGAAACCTAGAGAGTTGGTTCTTAAGATAACAGTGAAATCGGATCTTTCTTAAGTCAATGTTTTTGTTACGAGGAAATAGTAATCTATAGATACACAACCAGCATGTTGATTTTAAATCTTAATCTCTTCATTCATTTGGTCGATGTGTGAACATCTTTGCCAAAGAACGTGATATACGAGGAGACCCAAATGGTAAACGATCGTGAAACCTAGGCTAGTATTACAAACCTTTCCCAGTGCAAAAAGGTTATCACCATAGATTCCAACAGCATATTTCACTAGAACTGACATAATTATATAAACAATGTTTTACTATGCGTCTATCAGCTATTACGTGAAAACAAACAGCTAACAAAATTGTGTTTTACTAAGATATTTGAACATAGCTGTGATACGTAACTGAATATGGTCGACGAAACGAACACAAGGCGACTGATTTTTTTTTAGAATGGACACTTACGAGGGTTTTATCCGAATTAAACGATATTCCCATACTAATGTTCTTTATGTGGCGACCTACACAAAGAACATAAGTGGCCAATCATACACGCGATTGTGAATTGGGTTGCAATAAAATCACATTTGAATGAGTGGCGTTTTGGATGAATTTGGGTACTTTTGTGACTAAAGTAAACCCAAGCTTGCAGATTCATTTAAGGAATGAAAACTGACTGTACGAAAGCCGACAGCTTCAGCACTCGTGCGTTACAATGCTCTAGGACACAGACTCACAGCACCATAATTACTCAATGTAAAAACAAACGGACGGCATTCCAGCACAGAAGACACAGAAATAAAACTTTCCATTGGCTTTTCGGTTATGTTTAAATTAATCACCCCTTTAAGCCACAAATGAATCGAGTGGAATACTCCAATAAGAGCGGTTTCTAAGAGTTGCTAGAAAGTAAGTTGATATTTACAGAGCAGATTAATATATTATGTTAAATGTGGTGACTTTGATATCATGGTCAAATTGTGTGATAAAAAATAAATCAATAGGGCTATACAGTGCAATGAAGTACTTTTAACTTCATGAACAAATGAAATTCCGTTGTGAGACAGTGGTCATTTTCAAAACTCAATGAAACGTTACAGCCACATACGTGCCCCTGCGTTTGGCATCATGGACGTTTACTAATTATTCTCATGTAGTATATCTATCTAATTCGACAGATTATAATCCCAGTCTATCTGATATATAAAAAAGTCATATCAGTAGCAAATTGTGAGCGAAAAATCAAAAGCGTTAGAGATTACATTTTACAAATCAGAGCGCAGCTGCTTTTTATCACATTCTTTCCATTGGTATTTTACACTCCTTTTTGTTTATGTTAGAGCGAAATGCTAAGTGATCAATTTTAAAAGCTAGATACGGTGTACTTAAAAACGTAACCTGAAAATGAAATGGCTTTACCCCGTAACATCACTTGATTTATTGTAATAAATGTCAACCTTCTTTATTTTGTAGCAAAGTATCGGATGCTCAAAACCAAGGCCATTAATGCAGACAAGTGTATTAGTTCTCCATTTGTGGTTTACAGCTGTGGAAATAAATATTTCCCTTCGTGCATCAGTGGAAATCCTGTGTACTTTTAAGTTTTCTTGTGTGCTACGACACATAATACGTTTTTAGAGAACTTTAGGCCCTCAATGCGTGGACATTATGTATGTGTGAGTTGCATACCTCTAGTTAATGGACTTCTGATAATAGGCCTTCTAATGAAGTCAATAGCGGTAATCATTGTCAATTCAAAAGAGAGGTAAATGACAATTATTACTTAAATAAACAATCCTCATGAAAAGTAAATTGTCAATAAATTACCAAGATAAAGCAGATTGAAGAACCGCTTAAGACAATAGATCGCTTGTATGATTGTTTATTGTAGTAAGATGATTACAGTTAAATAATCATAAACCTAGCCGGGCTGATTCCGGTATAAACAAGATTTCATCTGACATCGTATTTCACCAATAAACAAGACATCTCGCGAATCGGTTACTAATAAACTTACTGGATAAAGTGGTTTTCAGAATCAACAAACAGAAATTGACATATAACCTAATCTATTGATGCCTTTAAAAGTTACTTATTTCTCTTTGTGTGACAAAATAAATTATGTTTAATTGACACCGTGTTAAAAGGGAGGTATCTAAATTGGCCTTGTATAGACCGTTGAGTACGTTTATTTTGGTCCATTTATTAATGATTTATATTGTCCAATTAATCGCTGACAGTATTGTTGTATTGACATGAGCAATACGATATCGTAGATTCAGTTCTCTGAGTATCAGGAAGCCAAGTTATGGTTGTGTTCTCTTTTTCGCCCTTTATATTTACTGTGGTGTCTTCTGTGTTCCGAATGTCGTTGGCGGTGATTCCCTTCACCCATTGGACTTGTACACCGACATATGAGGGAAATAACATTAAGTAGGGCGCAAAACACTAATCAAACAAACATTCCGAACTAAACCTTTCTCATTATGAGAAGGAACACAATTGCAGAATCTCGTAAATTCCTGTTTTTAGACAAAGCCTAACAAGAAGAGACTATGAGACTATCAATAGAAAGAAACAACATAATTAATCTGTTTATGTCTGGTGATCTGCCATTCTCAGCGTGTCGTGTCCCTTTAAATGTTAAGCCATCGGAAATAACAGTAGTTTGAAAAGAGAAACGTGGGAAATAGGTCTTAATTCTAAATTCCTAGGCTCGAAAATCGTTACCAAACGTCGGGTTTTTAATGACGTTTAGGGATAAATATCTTAAAGTTCCATACACCAATTGGTTGAAATGCTGACGATAGAAAGTATTTGATTACAAACTATCTAAATACGGATACGGTCTAACACTAACAGTTTTCGGACAGACACGATACTCAAACGGATAAACATATCAAACTAAACCTTTCTCATTATGAGAAAGAACACAATTGCGGAATCACGTAAATTCCTGTTTGAGACAAAGCCTAACAAGAAGAGACTATGATTCTATCAATAGAATGAAACAACATAATGAATCTGTTTACGTCTGGTGATCTGCCATTCTCAGCGTGTCGTGCTCCTGTAAATAGATAGGAAATAGGTCTAACTTAATTTCTAGGCTGGACAATCGTTATCAAACGTCAGATTTTTAATGACGTTTTGGGAACTAATATGTTAAAGTTCCATACACCAATTGGTTGAAATGCTGACGGAAGAAAATGATTTGATTACAAACTATCAAACGCAATACAGTCGAACCCTAACAGTTTGCAGCCAGACGCGATACTCAATAAATTTATCTCTAGAAAATTGCGAAACATAAGCGGGAAAAGAGCCTGAAATCGAAACACCAAATCCATGACTAATTTAAATCATTATTATCCCGAGGTTGAAAATATAAACACTGTCAGAAAATGTAACAAAATAACCAGAGAATAGGTGTTTGCAGATGTTGCGATTGGTTAAAAATAAGTCATTACCTTGGATGTCGATGGTTCGGGTTTCTATGTCTTTAACCTATTGTTACGTGATACTATGCTTATCTTATCTTACCCTCATCTAATAATAATAATATTGACTTAATGCCTGGCAACGAGATACATGTACTTCTTTATCGTCTGGTGAAATCTTTGATCTTCAAATGAAAGCTTGTAATTTCAGATCAAGAATGAATTTTGCATAAGAATGTCCTAAAAAGAACTGGTTACATATGTTTTGTCAATAATACAAGGCTTTTTCAGGTCACATGTATGACCTTTTCCTTGATGTAGTATCGGTTTGGTTTCAATTGCGTATATCTTGTCTGTTTATGGTTATAACACTGTGAATTTAATAGCCATCGGGTCAAAAAGATATAAGATGACTAACGACTACGGAAATATCTGTGACTGTTGTATTCAGACAAGAATCTCTCTTATATTCGTTCAACTAATATGCGTGCTCCACATTTCAAATCTTACAGACTCTTTACGAAATATTATACCCATTGATCTTACAAAAAGAAACCTGAATCCACGAAAAATTGTCAGTCAAGTATAAAGGAAGATGCTGTTATATCCTTACCGTCTAATAAGGGTGTGTAATTTCAGACTTTGTTGTAAATGATGCATGTTACTTTCGTTACCATATGAACTGGGATACGTTAACAGAATGAATGAATGGTAAAAGGCTGAGCGTTGGACTGCTGACTCCCTTCCATCTTATACGGTTTAGTAGGTTTGATTCCAGTTTTCTACATACTTGGACATACCACCAGAAGCAACAGGAGTTACATTTGA
>JAVFBZ010135346.1:0-12348 GCA_032466195.1 Katharina tunicata
CACAAGGTACTGACTTCAGCGCCCTCGTGCGGCGCTTTTCGGTGACGAATACGCCTCCGCTGCCGTCGGTCCATAGCAAGAACATTACCACATATTTGTACCAACTTTAACTGTGCTACCCCCCAAAATTACTGAATTATCCCGCTTTGTATTAAAGAGATCATTCTATTATTATTTCGCCTATGCGTTTCTTTTTTGACAGAGTATATGTATAATTCATGTGATTTTGTGAAAAACCAAAATAACGAGTATTTGGGTGCGTATCTGACTTTAAAAAAAAATTCCATCATATTTTAAAATTTCAATTCGATTTTTAAGCTTAATTTGACCTATTTTGATGGTGCAAATTGAATAGTGCAAATAATATACATAAAATAAGGCGCAAGCAGGTCGTGGCGTGGGGGAAATTTGACATGATCAAAACAGTTTCATATCTGATCGACGATAAAAACAGTGCTTTAAATGTGAATTTTTGCTTAGTGTTAATGTAATTGGTGACATAAGGATATTTTGAAGAGTAAATACTTTTACGGTATTCTGACCCGGCAAAGACACATATGAAATAACTTCTTCATTAGCACATGTGTATATACATATTGCCTTTCCTCGAGATGCGCCTTTAGGTTATCCAGAACAACTCGAGATTCAGGTTTATATAGAAACTTATCTCTGAGAATTGATCTAGAACATGAGATAATTTATCGACTTTAATTAGTCGATATCCCTGTGCCAGTGTGATGACTCTTGACAAAAATATATACACATGTATACAAGCACAACATATATATTTTTATTTTTGTGTTATCACAATGGCACAGTGCTATCGACAAATTAAAACAGATATATCATCTCTAGATAAATTCTCAGAGACAAGTTTCTAGGTTGGTCTGATTCTCTAGGTGTTGTGCATGGATATCCTAAAGGTGCATCTCGAGAAAAGGCAATACATGTAACATGTCAATTGTGAAGAACATATGTGGCGAATAGGTAACCCAGCGATATAGATATTTAGGTATTGTTTTTAAAAAAAAAACAGAGCCTGAAAAATGTATGGTTAGACATATACATATACAAACAATCTTAAATAAATTTGATATTCACCTAAGAAATCTTCAAGATCTTTTCAATATTAATATTAGGGCATCAGCAAGCCGATTTGTTGTGTTGTCCTGTGTTTTTCGTCCTGTAAATGTATCGTGGCCTCTTCTGTGTTGACAGCGTCGTTTAGGGTGGTTTCCTCCACCGATTGGGTTGCGACACCATATCAGTGAAATAACCTTAACTTCGGCGTAAAGCCTCTGCTAAACAAACACACGATACAAATTTATAGCCGTTATATGACGTTGGGGTTTCGTTCATAGACCAAACGAAATGTGTTAACTTGCTTGAATGGCATATATAGGTTGAGATACTATACCTATATATGTAGATTGCGATGCTACCTATATATGTAATTCGAGATACAATCAAACTATATATGTAGGTTCAGATTCTACCTATATATGTAGATTGAGATACTAACTTTATATGTAGGTTGATATACTACATATATATGTAATTTGAGATACTATCATACTACCTACAATCAACATGTATATATGTAGGTTCAGATTCTACCTATATATGTAGGTTGAGATAATACATATATATGTAGGTTGAGATACTACCTATATATGTATTTTGAGATACTATCATACTACCTACATGTATATATGTAGGTTGAAATACCACCTTTATTATATACATAGGTTGAAATACCACCTTTATATGTAGATTGAGATAGTACCTTTATATACACAGGTTTTCTTGATAATAGCATGTTGGTAGTGCATGACGAGGTTGTTATCTAGAAGTATTGCTTGCTACACATTTTACAACCCTTCAGTTTGGTAAAATTACATTTATCATATCATTTCCTATACTTTTATCACATAAGTAAATTATATTTTATTAGCCCAGTTTCTAAAATGCTGTAAGCAGCACATTACCTTTCGCGTTTCTGGTCATACTTCAAATAACAAATATTTGCTTAGTTCTTTTTTTTAAGTTACCAAATACAATTTCACCACGAAGGTACTATATATTTGACAAAGTAGGTCACGTTGAGTAGATGTAACCCCTATGTGGTAACAGATATAGTCTTAATGATACTCACAAATCACTCAAATAGACACTCGACCTCCGTGGCGTTGAACGGAAGTTTTCAATAACTAAGCTATTTTTAACGATCTATTTTAAATGAGGCCACTCTGATAAAAAACGTGCAACATTTATTCTAATCAGACGTGTAAAGGAACGTAACATCGACTTCCGCTGCGATCGATTAACTGCATCATGGGTACAGAAAGGCGTATCTCCATCCGATAATTACCTGGTACATTTTATTTCTGAGAAATCGAGAATGCAAATCAGAGTACCTGTATTCGATCAAACAACCATTTGTCCAGGACAGCGCTCCTTCATAACATTTAACAGGTTAAAACGTTGATGCATTCTAACGCGTTGTAATTTATATTTCGTAATACTAAGTAAATCACGGTTTGTGTGTTCTTAGCGAGATTAATGTGAGAATTAATTTTTCGGATAACCTCTCTTATCATAAGTACATACTATGTAAGTAAGATATCGCGCTAACCCACAGGTATTCATATACATGTAGTAGGGAACTATACCTGAAGCCTGAGCGGCATCACTTGCCGAATTGACGCGGTGTAAAGCATTTACAATCCGGTGCGGAACTCATTATATAGGCGGGTGCTTGACTGTCTCTGATGGTTACGTCGACTCGTCATTCTTATGCTTGACCGTCTCTTGTGGTTTTGCCATCCCGTCATTCCTATGTTTGACTGTCTCTTGTGGTTTCGCCAACCCGTCAATTATTTGCTTGAGTGTATATGGACGGTTGTTTCGTCAACCCGTCATTCCTGAATTCATGCATTTACTTCAGGACGTGAAACTAAAACGATTATTCTGATCAATGCAGTTTAGATTATATGAAGCATAGTTTTATCGCGCACAAATTTCTGGTTGTGTGCCAGCTTGGTCTGGGTTAACAAGGCAAAAACTTATGCGAAAAGTTTAAAGCTGGTAACGCACGTTAAGTTCATTTTAGAACAAATCAAACTCAATCCACCCCTCCACATAAAACCTTTTCTTGAATTTCAATTAGTTGATTATGTAAATCTTGCAGTGTTTTTTTTTTCTTTCTGAAAATACCGTCTAGACACCCAGTTGCAGGTTTTAACAGCCAATGTTTTATTTAAGTTTAATAGCTTACACTCGGCTAGACTTGGTTGGACTAAGCCTCGGTGGATAATCAGCACTACTTGAGACCCATTTGTATAAAACGGTACATTGATTCACTTCGATGGCGGGTAATGTTTTCTCTGAACGCCATAGCGAGGCTGCTGACACTTGACGTGATCAGTCGACCTTTGAAGCAATCTGATCTCGCCAGATCTCGTATGCCCCGCAAGATAGATCTCTGAGGCCTCGTGGGGACATGTTTTCCGACTGATTTGGGGTTTCAAAGATTCAACTAGAAATTAATATAAATTTTGACTGCGCAATATATCGCAGACTTTGTCTTATTTGAGATTTTTGTTTGTTAACAAACACAAATCCTATTTACGACGATATCTCGCGTGGTACCCATTTGTATAAAAAGTTCCATTGATTCGCTTCGGTGACGGACCTTGCATGTAATGACGAGGCATTTCGAATATAGCTGTGAACGTCATAGCAAGGCTACTGACGCTTGACCTAATTAATCGACCTATGAAGAAATTAGAACTCTTTCATGTGACTTGATTCTCTTGCTGCACTGGTCATTTCGACCTGATGTTATGCTAAATAGTTCCATTTCATTCCTTCATTCTCTTTGCTGTACGTTACCTCCTCTATGTCGATTTTTTGGGCGCGGAATGCCCTTGACGGCCTTGACGTTTATCTACATGCGATACAAGTATTGCCTGCAGCGGTAATATACCACTAAATTAAACTAAAGCCGATAATCGTAGGGGGCGGAAGATACCGGAGATATGCGATGTTGAACTAGAATGACGCGGTACCCTGCTCCCTAAATTCGTACCTTTGTACAATTATTATTACTGAGGTAAAATGTAAGAGTTTGGTGGCATCTTGTGGGACAGGAGATCTCGCGTGATCAGATTGATGATGCAATTAAAGTTCATTCACGTGACTTGGTTCTCTTGTTGCATTTGTCGTTTCGATATAATGTCCTTCTAAATAGTTCTATTTGTTTGTTTATTTTCTTTATTTTCACCTGCTCAATGTCTTATTGGTGCAGAATGCATATGTATACAATATATGATATACCCATAACAACTCGAGATCAAGATCTATCCAGAAACTTGTCTCTGAGAATTTATCTAGAACATGATGATGATATATCGGTTTTAATTAGAGGATATCCCTATGCCAGTGTTATTACACTTTACAAAGATATATAAAATATTTATGTTTCTCATTGTCTTAAATATAATAAAACATATCCTGGAAAATTTAGCTGTACACATTCTAGAGTGTACAATCTTCATCATCCGCGTTAGTAAGTGAAATAGTCTAAATAGTCTGCATTGTGTTGATCAGAGAGGTGTAACAGTACGTCAACCTCGCACACAGACATTTTGTTTTCCAGCCAGAAACAGGACAGTTTTATGAAGTTACCATGACGTTGGTGAAAACACAGACACGGACTCTTGTGTTAATAAGTTAAGACAAAAAACAAACAGCGAACAAGAAACATAAACCCGTACATCATTATTTCCCAAACAAGACCCAACTTTTATTAACGTAAAAATGTATTTTTTAAACTGACTACCGATAAACGTTTTTTTGGACTGTCCATGACATGTATGAATCTGCAGAACAGAGACTTTGCACACGTGTCCTTTAATGTATTTCCACTATTTTGAACTTGGAAAGTTTTTAAAAGCAGATCGCTTTTGACGAAATATTCTGTAACTGTTAAACAATTGTATACAACTACTAATGTTAATTCATTATAAAAGCGAGTGGTGTCTTAAACGCGCATAACAAAAAAAAAAAAAGAAGGCTTTTCGTTTATTTTTCTGAGTGACACGGTATTAAGTTTATTTGTTAATTTGCCTGACATACTGTGCACGATGTGGTCGGTGTTAGGTGTAAGCAGGCTGTTACAGATACCAAACGATATTGCTGGAATATTGTCTCAAAACAAAAGGTGGCAGTTGCGGTGGGCGGATAAAGGTTTGATATCCGTTCCCATGAGTCCAAAGGCCCAACCATGAAAGATTCCTTGGTGATTCTCGTAGCATATTCAAAGTCAAAATCGATACCTCTGATATTATGAACACTTTCCTTCATTCAAAATTCTTCGTTATATAGGCTGCTTTAACTCGGGTTCATACTAACACAGGCTCATACCTTTCTCGACATTGAAAAGAATACCAGCACAAATGTAATGACAGGCCATCCTTGTTCTTGTCGTAGTACTGTTTCCGCAAAAAGTGCGCTGGTGAATGAATCGTCTAAATTTTACTGCCAACTTATTCAAAATTAAACAGAGAAAAAGAGTTGTCACAGTTCCGATTCAACTAGAAGTCTGTAAAAAGGCAGAAAAAAAGATATAAAATCGTGGAGCAGTACCATCTAATAAGCTACAAACTTACTCACTAGACACAACACAGATAGATAACTCTATCTAGGTGACCAACAAGATAGCCAGTCAATACCCTAGGGTCAAAGGCTCGACAGTAGGGAGAATTATTTGATTCTCTATTTTAGAATGACTCGTGTTATCTCAGAAAACCAATAAAACTGTCACTTGCCTTGCTATATTCTGTTAACTATTAAATCAACACAGAAGCTTGTCTCCAGCAGTGAACCTGAAACTGACCGATTTGTGCCCTACACAATATTTTGGCCCTGTGGACCTTAGGTATATAAGGGCAGTTTTCCAGTGACAGCGGGGTTAGCTGGGTGGTTTTTACGAGGTTTCTTCCCAGTTTTCCACCATACACCGGCAATGAAACGTCATATAGTCGTCATAAAAGTCGTCATATAGGTGAAATACTCTTGAGTACGACGTTAAACACCAGTAAAACAAACAAACAAATAAACAAACACTATTTTTGTAGTTTGATGAAAAAGAAAACATGGCCTTAAATTTAAGACCAAGGTCTTTAAATTGGTAGAAATATTTCTCATATGTTCAGACAAAAGCCTACATTAACTTGTATGACTGAAACTGTGGCCCAAGGAAGGCTCCAAACGACAAGTAATAAAATAATTACCAGACTGGAGCCCTGAGAGACAGCTCAGATAATTTGATCCATTTTTATTTATTTAGTAGACGATCTTACAACAAAACCATAAAAACAAGAAACTGCATAATTTATCGTCACAAAATACCTCACAAAGGCCTGATACTGGTTATTCAATGAATTATTCATAGCATTCGGCAGTTTAAGTGAAGTTAACTGGTGTATGCTAACTTTATTGTAGTCTGCACGTGGAAATCTCCAGTTCAAATGACCTTGTGCCTTCGAACATTACTCCTACGTCTTGGCCATCTCCGTAGCATATATTTTGCAACCAATGCTACAAGAGAGCCAAATCACGTGATAGAGGCGAACTAAGACAGGCGATATGTAACAAAAATGGGGTTAGTTCTGTCACAGATGAATATCATTTGTATAAAACGGTCCATTGATTCACTTCGGTGACGGGCCTTGTATGTAATGACTAGGCATTTTGAATATAGCTGTGAACCTCATAGCGAGGCTGCTGACGCTTGATCTGATTACTCATCTATGAAGAAATTTAAACTATTTCACGTGACTGGATTATCTTGTTGCATTGTTCATTTCGACCTAAAGTTGTGCCAAATAGTTCTGTTATAGTTCTTAATTTTCTTTGCTGTTACCTGCTCTCTGTCGATTTTTATTTGCAAAGATTGCACTTGATGTCCTATAGTATACGTTTATCTACATGCGATACAAGTATTGTCTGCAGCGGTAAATATATTGCTAATGGGTTAAAAAAAATGGCTGTCATTACACTAAAGCCGATAATCGGAGGGGTCGGAAGGTACCGGAGATAGGCAAAGTTGAACAAGAATTAGATGAATATATATCAGTCATTGATTGCAGGGTATATGGGATAACTTCGGTTGGTAATAAACAGCAAGATGCTTTGAACTTGATTAGTGAGTTGTACAGTTAATCTCTGTAGGTTATAGGTCGAAGTTGACCACCCATCACCACCCGATTACCCAAAGACTAGATCAAGCTCTACATCTAAGGTCTAAATAAGTGCTGAGTATATGTCCCCATGCTTTGAAAGATGCTATGAGTAACGTAATCTTTTCTCGTTTGACAATAAGTAAGTTAATTACTCCTCGTGACGCACCTGGACTAGAATTAGGCTTACTTGCCATTGCATTATAGTAAACAAATTCCGTACTTCCTACCTTTGTTCTGTGTGCTTTTAACAAGCTTACGTCTGCACGTTTAGAGAGTGAATACCAGAAAGATTACAAGTTGTGTAATGTTTGCCAAATTAGTAAATATAGTTCTGTGTCCGCAGCAGTAAACCTCACTTTCTAATCACTTTCTACTAACTGGACTAATTATTTCCATTTAGTTATTTTCTTGTGTCTTCAGCTGACAACAACTCGTCGGATTGTTGCCTTAAAACGTGCTTCATGTTTGGCGATTAATGGTTGGAAGGCCCTCAATGTGTACGCTGGGCGTTGGGCGATAAATGACTGGAAAACTCTCATTGTGTACTATGGGCGTTGGACGATTATTGATTGGATGCCCTGAATGTGCACTCTGGGCGTTAGGTGATTAATGATTGAAAAGCCCCCAATCTGCACTCGGGGCGTTGTGCGACAAATGATTGGAAAGCTCTAACTGCGTACTCTGGGTGTCGGGCGATTAATGATGAAAAACCCTCACTTCGTACTCTGGGCGTTGGACGATTAATGACCGGAAAGCCCTCACTTCGTACTCTTGACGTTGGACGATTAATGATTGGAAAGCCCTCACTTCGTACTCTGGACGTTGGACGATTAATGATTGGAAAGCCCTCACTTCGTAATCTGGGCGTTGGGAGATTAATGATTAGAAATCCCTCACTGCGTACTCTGGTCGTTGGACGATTAATATTGGAAATCCCTCACTGCGTACTCTGGTCGTTGGACGATTAATGATTGGAAATCCCTTACTGCGTACCCTTGTCGTTGTCCTATTAATGATTGGAAATCCCTCACTGCGTACTCTGGCCGTTGGACGATTAATGATTGGAAATCCCTCACTCCGTACCCTGGTCGTTGGACTATACATGATTGAAAATCCTTCACTGCCTACTCTGGTCGTTAGACTATTAATGATTGGCAAGCCTTCGCTGCGTACTCTGGGCGTTATGCGATAAATGATATGAAAGCGGACGTGTTAATGAGTGTTAAAAGTCGCGTAATCTTGTCTCTGTTGACAAAGGTAAGGCAAATAATAATCAGTCGGTGCTCTCTGAGCTAAGTGGAAGCCGATTTTTTGTTGGATCCTGTTTTGTCCTGTAAATGTATTGTGGTGTCTTCTGTGTTGCCAGTGTCGTTTAGGAAGGTTTACTTCACCGATTGGACTGACACGCCGTCTTACGATTGAAATAGCCATAAGTACGGCGTAAAACGCCAATCATACAAAAAAACAAGCCATTAGAAAAATAGAGGTTATCGAACGAGGGTCCGCGTATTACAATTAATATCACTCCGCTGAATACGCGGGCTTTAGTTGAAGAATACTTTTCTCACACTACACCTTGCTACATCCAAATGATTGTCTTGCAATTGTGTTCAAGTTACGAAAAAACTGTTCCTTTGACGTTAGACTGACGTCATTAATATGTAATTTTGTTGAACTACAGTCATCATCAAAATTAATAGCCAATGACATTTTGGCCTCACGAGACCTTTACAGCTGCCAATATCACCCGACTTAACATGATTCCTAAGATAGACCAATCTACATTTAGACTTTGTCGGGATCCAATTCATAGGACTGAGAATGCAGCAAATTCCTTATACGAACATTGGCTGTAACACTTTAATTGAAACTAGTTATGGGTAAATACATGGTCAATCCAAATTTCGGCTTAGGTACCAGTTTTGTAAACCTTACCAAGGATCTAATCTTAACGGCATCAGATATGTTTCTCCTTGACCGTGGTCTCTCTTTCACTACGTCCCCCAGACAGACAGAGACTTTAAGATTCAGAAATAAGGTTATATATATTTGTTTATCACGATACTTTGGCTAGAGAAGATAGATACAGAAGCTGTATGGCAGAAAAACCTGGTAACAGGAAAAAAACTGGTTATGCGCCGTCAATCACTGACCCCGTGACTAACGCTAGGGTTGCCAAATTTACTACAGGTTTGGAACAGGTTGCCAACTTTTATAACCATTATAATCTTAGTATTTCGGAAGAAAGTCTGCTTCCAAACTTTGTCAAAATCGAGATATGGTTATTAAATCAGAAGATAAAGGGTATTCTACGGTTATAACAGCGAGGCAGGATTACGTACGCGAAGCAGAACGCCAGTTGAGTAACACTGACTATTGGGTAATCCAATTTGGCCGGAAAACAGGAGGAATTTCAACGAAATAATCCTGTCTTTAGAGGGTAAAAAATAATGACTACTAGGCAAGCTGATTATCTAATGACTGGTCGCGAATCCGAAAATATAGGCTCTTTTACATTCTTCCGAAAATCCACAGACCACAGAAGAAATGGCCTCAACTGTCTACGCCCCTAGGTAGACATATTATATCAGGTTGTGGTTATGAATCTTACCACATTTCTGAACTTGCCGACTTCTTTGTGAAACCTATCTCTTACAGGCACAACAGTTTTATTAAGAATTTTGCGGACTTTTTTGAAAAAATTTACTGATATTCAGGTTCATAGAGAAGTCATATTACTGACCCTTGGCGTAGAATCAATGCACATCAATATACATATTGAGGCGAGTCTTGAAAGTGCCATCCGTAAGTATCCAGACCCTCGCCCTCCCACTTCTACGGTATTGAAACTAATGGAATGCAGGTCGAAATGTAATGATTTCGAATTCAATGGCCAAATGTACCAGCAAATTAAAGGCTGTGCTATGAGCAATAGATTTAGTCCTTACTTTGCCTACATATTTATGTCAGAGTGGGAACATGAAGCCCTTGGAAAAGTGTGCTAAACAGCCCATGTTGTACCTTAGTTATTTGGAGGATATAATTATCTTCTGGCAACACTTTAGAGATAACCTAAATCTCTTCATCTCCACTTTAAATCGACATGACCCAAACAGTTAGCTTTAACCTATACTATCAACCTGGTTAGTGTGATTTTGTTAGATGTTACCATCTGCAAATGTGGTAATGTTAATTTTGCTTTAACAGGGATTTTGGAGTGTAAGGTATTCTTTAAGTCAACGGATACCGTCAATTACTCCATGCTAAATATTTTCATCTTCCACACACCTTTAAGGGCATTATCAAATCCCAAATAATAAGGTTGCATTTGAATAGTAGCACCCTAGCTTCCTTAAACGAGGCCTGTTCTGTTCTCTTTAAGTCCACCCCCAGAGGATATTCTACGCGACGTCTTCGCAAGATTAAATCCGAAACCCTTCGACAACTTAATAGCTATAATGTAGGCTTACTAAGAGAATCATTACCTGTACGAAAACATCAGAGTCACCCTGTAATTGTCGAGCAGGTCTTCCAAATGTATTAAGACAAGATGTAAGCTAGACTATAACATATCATCTTCGTAGGGGAACAAACTAGGAATGTTTATCGTTTTGGTATATGTTTTGAACTGGGATTCAGAAAATGTGGTATAGCTTATCACTGGTAAGAAATGCCTGAAACAGTAGGATGGAGAAACCAAAAATCGTATTAGACTAAGAGTCAACAGTCATCTGAGCTCAATCATATTACAGCTTGTCACCCCAATAGCTGATCATTTTTCCCTTCCTGATCATTCAGTTATATATCATTTTGAAATCATGCAGAATGAAAAAAAAATCCAGTTTTTTCTTCTGAAGAGGAAACCAAAAAGAAGCAATTTGAGAGCGAAACTATTGCATTAATACACTTCAAACCTTATATCCATTAGATTACAACTTGGAACCAGATAAAGGCTCAAAGATGGACTTTATTCCTTTTGTATTCCAACATGACCAGCCCAGCACTCGGTTTGCTAGTCTTCTTACACAGGAATATCAAAATCTTCTACTAAAAATGCATAACTGTCATTATTCTTAGATTATAAACCAATTCGTTAATTATTTGTCTAAATGATACTCTTCATTCTTCATCATTTACCTGTTATTACATTTTCTCGAGAAGCCTGTGGGCCATCCATAACAACTCGATAATAAGATCTACCAGAAACTTATATAGAAATAGAGATGATGTATCAATTTTACAAAGTGTATCAAAATCGACTCCCCTGTGCCAGTGTGATTACTCTTTACAATAATATATAATAATAATAACAGTGCAACAGTTTTTCTTTTGAAATTCTGCAAAATTTAAGGCGTGATTAGATTTTAACACTACAACCGAGCAGTTTTGTCCATGACTTGAGAAGCGCTCATGGTGTATGGTACTGATCTTGTCTGTAAGCCGATTCATATGAACCACTCTCTTGATTTGGCAAAACCTGGCGTGATTTATGGTTATTTGGCTCTCATCACTTAGCTCGGCCTTGATAGGTGTATAAATATGTATCAAAATGGTACATTTTGTTCGCCGGGAGCCAATTTACCGCCGTATGGACAATGAACACGTACGAAAATATAGGGTAATCGAACGAATTTCATACGGGTCTACATGCACTATATTTATTTGAGGATTTAATTATGTTCTGAATGCTAAACAAATGGAAACTGTCTACATTGGTAGTTTGACCCACATGCTGTGAAAAAGTTCCGGCCAAATTGGCGATGATCGTATCACGTTCGAGATGATGTGCGCATGCAGTACATTCGATGGCTTTCGAGTGTTTCTTTCTTTATCCAAAACAAATTCTGTGTGATTAAGACTTTTCCCCTTTGGTCACCTGTTAACATAACGTGCACTTTAAGAAATCTATTTTTCTAACTTTTAACTCCAATTGTAAAATCTGATGGAGGTATTAAAATATTTTCATTTTTCTCATTATACCTCTGGCTAACCACAAAGTCCAATGTAGATGGATAACTAATAATTTTTTTATGGAGCTGTATTATTAAATATAATTGGGTTTATATCGAGTGCCGTTTGTTTGTTCAGTTGATTCCTTTGT